>CATIWR010185626.1:0-32521 GCA_949677035.1 Omphalea diandra
AATTACATAATCACAAATCAGTTCAAATGAAAAGGTTTTTTTTTTTTTTTAATTTTTGTAAAAAAAAAAAATTTTAAAACAAAATTTATTAATTAAATTTTATAAAAAAAAAAAAAAAATAAAAAATGACATTAAAAAATATTTCTTTATAATAAAGTTATATATATATATATATATATATATATATATATATATATATCAAATACATGAAGTGAATAAAAAATAATAAAATCATATAGCAATGTGCAATCTGTATCAGCTTCCTTTTTAATAATATATCTGTTATTTTCATATGCTAAAAAGTAAATGAGAAAATGTTGTCTATACAAAGTTTGTGAATTCCTCAATTAAAAAAAAAAAAAAACCTTTTCATTTGAACTGATTTGTGATAATGTAATTTATTAATAAAGTACTTATTTCAAGAAGTAAAAATTTTTAAAATTTTCAAAGATATTCTATTTTTTAAAAAATTAATTAAATTTAATATATTTATAGAAAATTTTACTTATATTTTTTTAGCTTGCTAATTGGAAGTAAAATAAAATCATAAAGAGGGAAACCTTTCAAGGTGACCCAACAACTCCTATTCTTAAAAAAATAAAAAATAAAAAAAAGAAGCCCATTGAACAATAATATGAGCCCAGAAAATAAAAGAAAGCTCAAAGATAAAGCAAATGAGTTAAAGCCCAGTACTAACAGCGAGCTTTACAACAGCGCAATAAAAGGGTGGCGATTGCTGGAATCTTCTGGTCATAAATATCCAAATAATCAAAAACCCAAAATCTCTTACTGGATTGGCTTCTTGGGTTCTCAATTGAACAAAAGAACTTTTACAAATTATCTTGGAAAACTGAAACTCCAAGTATCATTGAAACCTAATAATCTTGAAATGCCAGATACCATGGACAGGACAGACACCCAAATGACGGAGACAGGGGGTGTGCCTCCGCAGCAGCGAGGCCAGAACGACGTCGTCAGAGAGTTGATCACATTGGCTCGCCAGCTCATCATCCAGGGCAAACCATCTCAGGCTCTACAATCGGTAAGTAACAATAAACTCTCTCTCAATTATTGTTATTGTTTTATTTCTAATAATATATCAGCTTTTGTCTTTTGACGAAAACCTGATTTTTTTTTTTTCCTATTGAGGTTATGTTAATGTTGAATTGCGTGAATTAATGGAAAACTTTTTTTTTTTTTGAAGAATTAATAGAAAACTGGTAGGTTGGTATGCATCGAGGGTTCTTTTATGAATTTCTTTTTGGTTTTTAATGTGCTGTTTTCATTACCAATTTATGAGTGGCTTATCACTATATTCTTTTGCGCTTGAAGTAGAAAAAAGGAAAGTTGGAATGAAAAGCACATTAATGGCGTGAGGATTTAGTGATATTTGGTCTCACACTTTTTATCTTTCTTGAAATCAAAAGTGAAATGCTTTTTCTCTATCAAATATGGAAGAATTAGGGATAAGATACCAAAATTATTTCTAAATTTGAAAGCATCTTCATTGTTTTTCTTTCCTTTTTTTTTTTTTTTTCCCAACACCAGTGGGAAAATTGGATTGTGTTTTTTTGTATAATGACCCAAAGAAACAGATAAATTAGAAGAATGGAATTCCATCACTGATATAGTTCTCAGAAAATGGGAATTGGCCAAATAGAATTCGATTCTTTGGTTTTTTAAGTTTCCATACGCTGTGTTTGGGATTTTATGAAGTTGACTATCATAATTTTCATGAATCTGTATGTTCTCCATGTTCAGTAACATTGTGCTAGATGTTTGGTAATGCAAATGCATGTCCTAGCAGCTCAAAGCTGCATTTGAAGGATGTAAAAACTTTATATTTAGGTTCTCTGGGAATTTTGGAAAGAAAACCTCAGAAAATCGAGTGCTTATCTAGTGCTTGTAACAGGTTGTTATGGCAATGCGTATCAAAGGTGGAGATGAGGCTGTATTTCAATCCTTGCACCGTGCTCGTGAGCAGTACAGAAACAGGCTGCAAAACGCTGCTGTTGATCACCTTGCTGCATTGTTTGCTGAGTGTGCAATTGCTGAAGCACAGCCTTCTATTGTTGAACCATCGCCAGTTGATGCCACTGGCAGTTCATTACCACCAGATGCTCATGTAAACTCCATACTTGCAGAAACTGGAAGGATGCAAATTGTGTTGGATGCATTCTCAGATGGGAGTAGCTTCATCTGTTTACAGTGTGGTGGTCTTGTTAGTAACCATCGCAAGGACGAGCATTATGCCTACTGGTGTTGCAAATTCTGATGTGCAGGAACATATAAGTATCTACTCGGTGCAATGCTTCTTCTTACTTGATTAGCATACTGTTCCCCTACTACATTTGACTACATAATGCTTTTGGTTGAAGAGTGTTTTTCTTTCTTCATTCAATATTCTAGATGTGGTCATCATCCATCAGAAACTCAACTGCTTGAAGGTGTTAGAAGAATTTCAGTGATAATGTAGTTATACGGATCAGATCAGTGTATTTGTATGTAATCTTGTATTCATGTTGAAGGCAGTTGTTCTTCAAGTTTTGATGGTAATCTGTCCCTTGCTTTTTATTGTAATAATCTTCAAATGGAAATCTCGGTATTGAACTTTGACGCGGCAATGCACGAGGACAATTGTGTTCTTGTTGGCACTGCGACTAATGTCATGCTGCATCTTTTCCTTGCAAGTAAAGGACCACGAAGAGGTGGTTGGTTAAGAACATGAGAAGAGATATTGATAGTTCTCTTGAAAGGGAATTCTATCTGGTACCCTTGTACGAGTTTTCATATATTAATGTGATATTGGAACTGTCTTTAAGTGGTTGAGGAAATTAAGCTTGTCTATTTGAACAAAAGTCCTTGATGGGCCACCGTAAATTGGTTTGTGCTTAATACACTCTGGTGCCATTGGATACGGACATTCTACAGCATAAATATCGTTCATCAGCATAAACTCCTTCTCCAAATAGTAACTCAGATGGTAATGCTATTATTAGTAAATAAATACATGAGTTTTATACAGACAGCCACTGCAATCAGTGAATGAAAATCACGTAATATATTTTTGTTCTGGGTGATGAGACAAAATCCTGGGGTTCAATCCTTTCAGCAGAATCAATATTGTGCTTAAACATGATAAACAATGGAAAGAATTAGCCAGGAAACTTACAATTGGGAGAAAGAACAAAAAAAAAAAAAAAAAAAGATACAACCTTTGTTATGCATTTCTATGCTTGGGGGTATGGTTTTCTTCCCTCCGTGTTGTTATTGACAAAACACGTGTGTGTGTGTGTGTGTGTGTATATTATAAACCTGAAGCAAGATTCTTTTACCGTGTCACTACTAACACCATCACAGGCCTCTGGATATCTTCTTGTAAATATTTAGGTGAATCCTCGGCAACATCAACACTGCTTTACAATATGCTCCGAATGCACTGACCAACATTACAAACCTAACCTTTTCAAAATCATCTCATCCAATGACAGCTATAAGCAGAACTCCTCAACAGACACTTCCAACACTGCAAACAAATAAAAAGACATGTTCACTGAAATGATAAATTAAAGATCATTATTGCATAAAACTTGGCCTTGCCACCATAGTGCTATCCAGCCATTTTCCATGTTAGTCAATTTTGCTACCATGGAAGTAAGGAATGTCCCTCAACCGCAATTTCCCAAATCCAAATACAAAATTTGTGTTACGTCTGGCTAACATGATGGAGAAAGCCAAGTCCTTAGGTAAGTGTCATTTTAGATGCATTTTACAACACTGGTTTAGATTGCAAGCACAGACAATTAGACAAAGCTAATCTTACAAGATGATAATAATAACAATAAAAGAGACTAAAAATAACTATGTGCAAAACGATACCTCCATTTGTTTGTAGGTGCACTCTAGGGCATGAGTCAGGATCATACTTATAGATCAAAGATGAGTACTGGGAAAGGATAGTCGGGTGATCACAGAAAATCACACCACACGTGGAAGAGCACGAGGACGATGCTTTGCCCTTATAATTGTTTCGTCACTGTGCCTAATCAATTCTGACAGCCTCCATGGCTTCTGCCACTTCCATTTGAACTGCAAAAGCCACTGGTGATGACTTCTCTTCCACCTCCATAGCTTCCCTCCTTGTCCAGCAGCTGCTAATTTTCTCATTGATAGCTGCCCAAGTGGCACCATCTGCGCTTAACAATAAATCGTATTACTTTCTTAGCTAATTGAGAAGGAAGTTCAAGCCTGTAATGAAAGAAGAAGAAAGCTAACCTTTCTTGTTTGATCTATGAATGCTGCTGACTCTCTGACAGAACCATTGGCAATTCCTGGCGTATATTTTAGCTGTTTCTGTGCTGGCACTGACATTGGAGACAAGGGACCACTCATGTCATCAACAAAATGTTTCAGTGAATTATGGGAGTTTCCCTGTTCATGGTCAGCCAGAAAATTGACATAGTCAAAATTGCATGAGAATGATAATATAAAGCCTCAGATATCCAATAAAATATTCAAGATAGCTGATAAATATTTTTAAGAACCTCAAAATGTCCCACATTATCCAAACTTGCATATTGAGGTTCCATTTCCTTGTAAGAATGGAGAATGCTATTTCTATTCATTTCCAAAAACAAATTTATCAGGCAAAAGAGAGAATTAGTAGCAAGGGTTCTCAGCATAGAAATTATGCAAGTACCGCTTTTAAGGAGCATATTTGGTGAGAGAACTCCTTCACCTGGTAATCTCAAGCATTCAAACCAAGCTCAAGTTTGCAATAACAAAAATAAAGAGAACAAGCAAAAATTTATAGAATGCTATTACCAAACAGTTTATCCCCATTCTATATAGGCGCAACACATTCTTGAGCACTTATTACTGAGGATAAGTTTTATTAAAGCTCCAAGAGTTGTGACAGAAATTGCCTAATCACGATCCAAACATCACTGGACATCTTAGGATGTTAAATAGAAGTTTGGTGTATCCTCTACTCAATTTCAGTTGTGTGATTTCCCTCCAATGGTATGAAGAATTCATTTTACTCTCTAGAAAAACTGAAACTGTTGTATGATGGAAGATAGAAATATTTTTACATCACATCTTACCACAGGTGATGCAGCCAAAGCAATTGGAACAGCTTCCTCTCTCAATTTTAACTCCTTCTCCACTTCCTTTCTTTGTACCTCGCTTTGTCTCAAGAGACCTACAAGTTCTTTAAATTGTTCTTTCATTTCCTTGACTTCCATTTCCTTCTCCCATATATGACACCTGTTCATAGCATTGAAATTTGTTGAGTAGGTGAACAAAAATTACCAACCAAGATAATTCACAGATAATATTATACTAACTCGAATCAATTTTTATAAATTTAAACAATGTTGAATTGCGGATGGAAGGTAAGGTGATAATTGAACTTAAGAGACTTAAAACCACAGATCCCTTAGCACATAGTTAAAAATTGCTCCCTAGTCATGATCCAGAGAGATCTCATACAATTCCAGATACTTATAAAAATATGATTGTAAAAATCTAATACAAACAGCACTCAAAGCCCAGCCCATCAATAAAAAACTATGATTGGTAATTTCAAGGTCTGTTGACCTATATCATTTGGATGAATGGCTTCATGCACAAATCACTTTAATTGATATTTGTTTTACTGTCTCCTTACTTTTTCAAGGGTTTTACACTGTAATTTTTGTTACAGTTGCTGACTTGTTGAAGATTTCTGCCATATTGACCAAGATCTAACTGATAGAACATTCACGTTGCATATAAGACAAATGATGGAATTCAGATCTAAATAAAAGATTATTGTTTGAAGAAAGCACCTTGCATCTGCCAGAGAATTGAACATATATTGAAGCAAATTCTTCGCATCTCCCATTGAACGTAGCTGATTCCAACGCCCACGGCTGGTGAAAGCACGCTCCCTCTCTTCTGCCTCTGAAAGTTGTGAAGCCATTGAAACAAGTGAATTAGATGATATGCTTAGCATGTTCTCAAGTGAAGATATTCTAGCCATTCTTGCATTTGGTGACATGGAAGAAGCCCTGAAAAAGCAGGAAAAACACCTCAAGAAATTGTGACATTTATCAAATTGTTGCTCTTCTAAGTTCTATCTGTTTGATGCTATAACACGTAATGATTGTAGGCAGTGGAAAGGAAAACAAGTACAAACTCTTTTTGCTATACCTAGCAAATCCATTTTTTCCTCTTGGTGGACTTCGTCCCTTTGAGGCAAACTCATCTACTTGTTTTAGTACAGCTAGCTCTTCTGCAAGTGCAGCTCTCCTGTAGATTGCAGCAGAATCAACATAAATCTATGAGAATAGCTTACTAATTCCAGGAGTTATTAAATGTAGGATTAAGTGCATACACTTGGCTTTGTTTCTCATATTCAAAACGAACTTCATGCACATTCACCACGACTTCTAGCTCATGGTCAAGCCAACGTTGTAATGATTTCTCATTGCTCTGCATATTTACATGAAATACAATAAAAACTCCAGACAATGTTAACCAGGTGAACATAAACTAAGGAGAGAATCTCAAACCACTACCTGTCCATTTGTTCCATTCCCATTCGCAATAGCTGGAAGATGGTATATTATTAGCAACTTAAAATATAAAGGTAATCACTATGCAGACAACCATGTTTTTAATCACTGAAAAACATTAAGTGGAAGGCTTTCAGTAACCAGTTTGACTAAGCTCTGGTGGTGAAGAATGTTGAATATTTTTATTGCTTACAAATGATTGGATATACGCTTATCCAAAAATATGGGACAACTCCAGATTACAAGCTATCAGAAAAATAGACAATTAAAAAAAAGAAAAACATACCGGAGTTGTCACGGGCAGAAGATTTACGAGCCTCAAGCAATTCCTTCAGCCGCTTGGTGGCCATTGCAGCCTCTTCTGTCTTTCTTTGAAGAACCTGAAATGAATAGTGTTTATTAAACAGATAGAAATTGTTAATGTTACACATAAGTAGTGGCAATATCAATAAAATTTTTACATTTTTTTCCTAAGAATCATCCTATTATTAAACATAGAATCAATTCAACTAACATTAAAAGACTTTTATTTTTCATCTTTTTGGTAAAATCATTGTAGTCCTTGGAAAAGTTTCTGATATGGACAAAGCATACATAAAACTCAGCCAAATTTGATCTGTATGTTTCCATATTTCCATTATTCTGTAAGTTTCTCAATTAAATGTGATAACATCAGGTGATGCCAATGACAAGCAGAACTATTAGATCATATTTAGTCAAGTAGCTAGACTTCAAAAGGATACCAACAACAGCAGACATGCAACAGCACTGGTAGTACTTCAAGAATTAGGCTCATGGAGCCATAATAAGAAGAATTTGGTCCATTAGAAAGGCATGGCCAACCAAATGGATATTTTTCAGTACTTAAATCTGCATGGATATTTTGGAGCCTTAAAAAATCAAAGATTTGTCTGCTTGTCATATTAAGTGCTGTGTTCTCAGAAATGTCCAATGAATAAATTAAATATGCAAGAAACAGTATTTGCACTCACCATTTTTTGGCGCTGGTTTAAAGCTTGTAGCTTATGCCTTTCATATTCGTTCCTTCTCCCCTCCTTTCGCAACTGCAGTAGCAAATTCATTATAAACAAAGGGGATAAAATTTTTTAAAAAAATTGATAATTCAGTTATAATATGCAGGTAAAGAAAAAAAAAACAAAAGAATGAGACTCAAAAAGAAAATTGCATAGTCAAACACAATTTCTATTGACATCCAAATTTTATGAGATCCAAAATGGGGACCTACCAATTATATAACTGCTCAATGATCACCACTTCTTTCCGCATAAAATTGCATGAGATAGAAAGAAATAGCAATCTTCTTCATGGAAACAAATTGACAAGGGAAGTACCTGAAGCAATTCCTTTTCCCGTGAGGCTTTCCATTGTCGAAATTGTTCTGCCTCTTGTTTGATCCGATGTTGCAACTGAACCTACATCCTCAGAAGAGTAGAGAACAAAGAAAACAAAAAGAGGAAGACGAACAATAATAAAAGAAAAGAAATCAGTTAAAAAGTAGAGCAGACACAATCATTACAAAGAGATATAAATGTGAAATATTGCAAAATACTTTACCTTTTGTGCCTTTATAGATTGAATTTCATCTTGTAATCTCTTTGCTGCTTCATCACTCTTTTGTTTTTGCTTTAACAACTGAACTTGGTTCTCTTGTTTTTTCTTAAGATCCAAAATCTGGTGTGCACAAATTTTGAAGAATTTGTTTACAATCATAACAGAGTTATGAAACTTTTTTTTTTTGAATAAAGAATACATTGAATGTTCGCTTAAAATATTCACCTGAGACTCGAGCACTTTTAATTTCTGGGCATGAATATCTTGTAACTTTTGTGTCTGCCCATCAGAACCAGCTGAAAGATTTTCAATTTCAGCCAACAAACGATCCCTCTCTTGCTGCATTAGTTAAACCAATAAATGAGATCTTTTTTTTTCTCTTTATCCGTCTTTATTCTTCTTCTCCATCCCTCTCAAAGAATAAACTTTCAAAACAAAAATCATGAGATTTCATTTTAACCTGAACAGCTCTTTTCTCATCCTCTAATTCCATAATTTTTTTGCCAAAGTGTTGCTTCAGTGCTGCAGTGTCACCCCCTCCAAAAAGTTTCATTTCTGACTGCTCAGATAGAAAAACGAAAAAAATATTTAGTAAAGAGGTACAGCTAAGCAATACTAAAGTGTTTAGATTTCAAATGATAGAAGGATGTAAAGAGTTAAAATAAAAAAAATATAGAGAGAGAGAGAGAATAGGGGAGGAAATATGCCCATAAAAAACCCAGACTGGATAGACCGAATTGCAAATGTAATGCACACAAATAAATTGCTAAATGTATCATCATGAAACAAGAAAAAATGCATACCTCCTTCTCCTCTAAACGTCTGTTCAATTCATGCAACTCCTTGTCCATTGTATTCTGCAGAACTGTGTGCTCCCACTCCTTCGCTACCTCTTCATCAATTTCCCTCGAATCACCTGCTAAAATTGGCAATTCAATTCATTTAAAATTGTTACAACCAAGAAAAAGCTGAATTTATGTCTTATTAGTGTATGATGAAAAAAAAAAAATTGAAACATAGCAACTGGAAACCAAAATAATAGTAGTAGCAGAAATCAGGAGTCTTACCTGATAGGGTTTCTCCCATTTGGTAATCCGCTGTATCTAAACTATGTAAACTCCTTTTAAGCCCATCACTTTTTACGTAAAAGGTGCTACCATCCTAAAAAAAAAAAATTAGTCAAAGAGTGAATCACCAAAACCTTGCTCATAGAAATGAAAGGGGAAAAATCAGAAATGTACAAGAACATCAGCAGAGGAGTATCTATGACCTACTTGAGCATCTGTTTCACGTTGCTCAACTATAGTGCATCTGCTGCGGTATTCATGAAGTTCTCGGCAAAGATCCTCATTAGCAGCTTCAAGCCAAGCAATTCTTTCCTTTAGAACCTATACCAGATAGGTTACTAGATAACTTAAGAACCAATCCAGAGTAGTCTGTTATAAGATATAAGTTTAGAGAACCCAACCTGAACTTCATCTGATGAAGAACCTCCTCCTCGGGCACAAAGTTCAGCCTGCAAATACTCTAGTTGCTGGCGCATCCTTAGCATCTCGCTGGACATGGGATCTCTATTTACCTGTGAAAAATAAAAATACAAAAAGCTTTCATGCATGACAGTTTCATGAAAGTGATATATCTTTATCCACATGGATGGAAGGAAGGAAAAAATGAAATTAAATGAATTTATTACGAAAACTTACAACAGGCTTATTTTGGATATTGCGAGCTCGATTTGCGTACTTTAGAGTGTTAAGAGTCTCTTCAGCATTAATATCAGCGGGACTAATGCAAGCTAGGAGCGATAAAGTTGCATGATGTTAGAAAAGCATTAAAGCAACATAAGAGACAAGGCTTGGAAAATAGAACAAAGAGATTGAAGAATGAGAAAGAGAGAAGAAAGCTAATTTACCTATCATAACAGTTTTGCTGTTACCACCAAGTGAGTCCTGCCAATCATATGAAAATAGTTTAGCATAAATATGTAATTTCAAATAAAAAAATGAAAAATATAAAGCATAAAGACATAAAAATACTGTAATGCTTGGCTGAAAGTTGGATAATTTTAGATCCATAATTGGGATGAAAAGAAACCCAGTCAGATGCTAAATGCATTAGAATTTGGCCCTTGCAGGCAGATCAAAGAAATCATTTGAAGTATTTCTGAAAAGAAATTTTCCTATCAAAAACAGAAACTCTTTACATATTTTTACCACTTTTGTAGATTATATTAAGAATAAGAGGACCCTTAAGACATGGAATTAAGCATTTATGTGTACCTGCAAAAGCCGAGTCAGTTTACTATCCCGATAAGGAACATGAACACCTTCTTTGCGCTTTTTTTCATCACCTAGTGCACTGATAACATTACCAAGTGCAAGAAGGCCCTTGTTGATGTGAACTCCTGTTTAAAAGATAAAACTAGCCTTACATTATGATAAAACAAAAGGCAAATTTACATGCAACAAGTGATAAGCAATGCCACCAACCTTCTTTAAAACGCAAACCATCAGAACCCGTTCTTTTAGCTCGTTCTGATCCAGCAAGGTCTACTAAATGTAGCTTTGCACATAGATATTCTTCATTCATACTGTCATTAGGACTGCTATCACCAGGGATCAGAGCATTGAGCTTTTGCATTTGCTCTAATGTGATGGTGAAGATGGCATGTGAGCGACTGTATAAACAAATTCACAAGAATTATTTGTTACTTAAGCCAGTGGTAAGTACTCGAGCTTCAACAGTAAGGATTTACCTGAATGAAATATAATGTCTTTAAACTAGCTTGTAAACCAAAATCTTGCACATAAGATATGATGAGTTCAGTACCGCTAACTACATTTGGTTCATCTTTAAGGAGTATAGCCTTTTTCTTTTTTCTCTTTTCTCTTTTGTTACTTCACATCCAACCCACTTACAGTCTTAATTCCAGCCATGATCACACAGATACTCTACTAACTTACATGAACCAAAACCTATCCCTTCACTCAATGATATGGTGCAAATCCTATCTTAAGCTCAAATTCCCAACTCATTTAATAGGAAATGAAAAATTATTCATTTAATTTTTTTCGTCTACAGGGAAAAGAATCTTTGCTAATAAAATGTTCAGACATCAGAGTAATAGGAAGGTCATTTTGGTATGCTGATAGGCCATATATCCAACAAATACTTTTTATTATAATTCTTTCCCCACTTTTGCAGTGCATACTGTATATCAAATGTGTTTCAATAAAAATACGCATTATAGGAATTTAAATAAATGAAATTTTATTTTAGGAAGGGTATCCCATATGATAGATACATTATAAGACTATAATGTAGGAAAAATGAATGGATAAATGAATAGCAATTATAGATGCATAATCTACCTTGACTGACTGTTCATATTTGTACTCCCCGTCGCCCTGCTCAATGATCCCTGTTCTAGACAAGCTGCCATTTCCTTAAGTGTACTAACACTAACTTCAGTAGATCCTGCTAGTGTTATAACACCATTTGATGATTCACGAATTTGTATTGGTGGTTTCCCTGGGACATGTACTTTTCCAGCATGGCCATTTGCACTATCTGACTTGTTCATAGAAGTGGGATCCAGCAAGTCACGCACTTCTTCTTTTAGAATCTTTCACATCAAATTCTTTTAGTTATATAATTGTCAGAAAGATTCTATATTCTCTGATATGTACACAATTTATAAACTAATAATTGGACAGCTAACTCCAGACCAAACAGCAGTATATGTGATTTGCTAGACTAAGATAAAGAATATGACATTTTAGATATGTTTTCAAACAAATTGCCATACAGTTTTGCAACCCAGGGTTGAAAGTCTACATGTGCACCCAAAATACTTGATAATAATAATTTCAAGGGGGTTGGAAGGATTCAATTTACCTCAATGAAAGAAACATGCAATTGGAATTCTGTTTGATGCTTTAAAGTTTCAATCTTGCTGAACAAAACATTCATGACTCGAGGGATTATTCCTGCTTGGCAACCATCTTTGAAGCCAGTGCCCATTGTATATGTCTTCCCAGATCCAGTCTGCAACACATTGCAAGCATATGTTACTTTTATTCCACTTAAACAAGCTTCCTATGGAAGATAGAGCTTTACCTGACCATAAGCAAGAACCGTTGCATTATAACCTAGGAATAAGCCATCAACTAGTGGAGCAACACATTCTTCAAATATGGCAGATGAGGGAGAACCAGTGCTCTCATATACATGATCAAAAGTAAATGAATGAGTGCCTATCTGTACCTGCGCCAACAACAAACATATGATCTCAGAGACACATATGTCAAGACAAGCATAGCTAATGCATCAGCTATTTAAGGACTCTAGTATTCAACAATTTCTAAAAACTCTGAAAAAATTAAAAAAAAAAAAAAAGGAATGCTCCATAATGATGATCATTTCAAGCAGAAGTAACAAAAGAAAAGCACCTGAATCATGCATTAAAAATCTGAAAAAACAGAATATGAAAAAGGATGTGATTAACATCTTCATATTGCCACATTGACATCAAACACTAATGTGTTGGAGATGCAAATAGGAATAATTGGATAGAATATGCATTCAATAACTATGGAAATTCTATAGATAATCTACCTATTGCTGGAACATAATGACAATAAAGTAGGCCTAGAAACCAATATGGTACATTTTGACATTTATTAACCAAAACAATTTTTTTAAGAAAATGAAAATTCCAAACCAAAGTAGTCAAAAGGGGGGGGAGGGGGGTGGGTGGTGGTTTGTTAGATAATCGCTTGGAATGATTCCAAAATATGACAGAAGCTTTGAACAGGTTTACAATAGAATTAACTCCCACTGGAAATTGATAGGAAGTAAAACAGAGTTATATCTGATTTTTAATTGGCAAATTATTGACCACAAGAAGTGACCACTGAGGCTGGCAAGTGCGCAGCTTAATTAATAGAATTACCATTATCATAGAACGGAAAAAGGGGGGAAAAAAAACAGAAAAAAAATTAGCTAAGCTAACAAACATTCCTTAACAGTTACTGTCTATAGACTACAGCAACAAACTCAAAACCAGAGAATTTCCAGAAGTATTTATCCGGTCAATTTGATTTTCCATATAATTAACGTACTTGTAAAACAAACTAGCAGAAGTGACTATAGACCTAGTTGATTCTTCAATTGATTTCCCAAAAAGCCAACGATCACCATATCTAAACAATTCCACAAAAACGCTAACAGAAAATGCATCCACTGAGTTCCTGAGTTGGCAAACGAACATTGAGAGAATCATCCAAAATTTTCTCAATTCCCATGTAATTTCCCGATTTATAGCTTATACCAACCCAATTATGAAAAGTCAATCAAAATATGGAAAAATCAGGGCACTGACTTAGCGTCTGATCCAAACACACATCCACACAAACACTTTCAACTGAAACATGCATGATTCCCAAATTTCCCATTTTGAGGAAGAAAAAATTATAATAGAACACTTTTAAGACCTCACAAACCCAAGAACTATGTCTAAGATCCAGATCTTTAAAAAGCCACAAGTCCATAACTCCATAACAACCAAAACTAAAAAAAGAAGATTACTTGATAGAATTATTCATTGAAAAATCTACTAACTTTACATCTTCTTCTCCCCCATTGAAGTTCATAAACAATAACGTCTAGCATTACATTGCAGAGTGGGAATGTACCTGAGGCTTTCCCGAGACCACAGTGACACAATCTTTACAACCTTGAGCCCTCTCATCCCCGATGAGAGGTCTCACATGAACTGCAACTTTGACACAACAGTCCTCACCACCACCGGCAGCAGCAGTAGTAGTAGTAGGAGTAGCAGGAGAAGGAGATGGAGGAGCTTCCATTGATAGAAAAATAAAACAAAATTGATGACGATGAGTGTTGAATCTGAAAAAAAAAAACCGTTTTTGTTGTCAGAAAAAAGAAATGGAGAATATTAGGACAAGAAAGTGATACTGCAACAGCAATATACAAGGTGGAGGATGAGGCCTTGTTTTTTCTTTCCCTTGCATACACAAATGTATGTTGCCAAGGTAGATTGTCTTGTTTTGGTTTGGGGAGAGAGAGAGAGAGAGAGAAGGGGCAGTTGGGGAAATAGCAGCAAAAGAGTTGGGGGATATTAGTAGAAGAAGTGCAATGGCAGGGTGACTGCAACGACAGCAACCACTATCATTTTCCTTAGCCTTTACTGCACACAGGTTGCGTCGGTAAAAACTTTCATCTCACTCTTCCCCATTTGCCCCTCACTCTTTTCCTTCCTCCCAATGTTTCTTTCCTCCTGTCGTTATGACGGTTTTACCCTTTTACCCTGTGTCCTCGTATATTTAAATAGTAGATATTTTGGTTTCAATTAATTTAAGGGCAGAGCCAAAGTGCAAGTGGTAATACCACGTATTATGATCCATGGTTGTCCCCAGGATGTGGTGGAAAAAAGAGTCATAACAGCACATGAGCCACGTGATGCCCAGTCATATTTTAGATTTTAAGTGGAGTTTCTTTTCCGGCGAGAGGAGAGGACATGTCTCATGATCATCTGCTAATTCTTTCTACTGCTACTACTGTGTCTTTGAATAAGTTTGCGTATAACATACTTTGTTCGTACATGTGAACGCAATCTTTGAGCTAATTAAACATGTGATTAACCAACTAAATCAAAGAAACTCATTTCAAGATTTTCATGGTATCTGTCTCTTCACGGGCACAAAGTTATTAATTTTTGTGTTGCAGAATTAAAGACTCTTTCCAATAGCAACTACACAATTTTTATTTGATGTATTTTGAAGATTGAATTGTAGCTTTGGTATTTTACAAGTCCGTGAAGAGAAATGTAGGCATAACATAATGGAAAGTGACAGAAGAAGAGAGGGTGGTGGTGGGAGAGGAAGTAAAAGGGAGAGGACCGAAAAGGAGACCCACGTAATAGACAAAGCCAGCTGGTGGTCTCCCCTCCTCACATGGTCTTTTTTAGCGTCTGTATTATCCTGCTGAGTGGACCCAACTTTCGCAACTCTTCTCTTCTGGTCCCATTTTCTTTTACAGGTTCTTTTGCACTGGCAGTTAATTAATTCATCAATCTTATTAACCCATTTTCTAACTTTTAAGGATATAATCCTCGTGTCTGCCTACGAGTGTGTGGGCATTCTAACATGCCAGACCACCTCATCTTTTTTCCTTTTTTCTTTCTTTTTGATGCTAAATCAAAGCACATAACAGATTCACCAAACCGCAGCATCCTCCTTCGTTGCCTCTTCAACATCTCTAGTCAATCTCCGCCTTCTCTGGTTTGGGGTTTTATTATTGTCATTTCAATTGCAAAAGATATGTATATCTCAAATGGCTCCAACGACAAATGGATTTGTTCTCTATATCATGATATTTAATCTCAGACCGATTATGAGTTTAGAGATATTGAAGCTTTATAAGGTTTCCTTTTTTTTTTTTTTTTCCCCTTTCTGAAAATTTTGAAGCCATTACTTAAAATAGACTGAAAAAGATTTGCAATCCAATCATGCTAGATTTCAATCTGCCCCAAAAGCAGGAGGAAGACCATTAGTTCCAAGCTCCATCTCATATTAACTAGGAGTCAAGAAAATTGTTGATGTAAAAGATAAAAGATATTGTGTTTGATAAAGGCGTAATTATAATTGTAATATAATCATGTTTTTTTTTGAACCAAGTGATATAATCATGTTTACATTATACTTTTTATTACTTTATTTGGCTATGTAAAAAAAATTATTATACTATAATGTCAAATACATTACGTAATCAATTCACTTCAACATAATACTAGTTAAAAAAAATATAGGTAAGCATAAATATATTGCTTGTTTGTTTTATTTATGTAGTTATTATCACTCTTATTTTTGTTATATTTATCACCGTCACTTTCACTAATATCATTACTCTCAATCATCATTACTACTGTCATTTTCAACTAGCACTACCAAAAATTAATCTCTCTAATTGTTATAGTTTTTTGTAATTATTATCAATCAATTTTATAATTTCTAATCTAAATAAATAAAATATAAAAATAAAAATTGTGATTTTATTTCATTACATCAATTTTATTTTTAGAATCAAATCTAAAATTAAAATTATCATTATATTACATTACATTCATTATATTTTTTTTATTTCATTATATTAAGTAATTATGTCCTCCTAAACATAATTTAAGAGTTCAAAATCGTTTAGCCTCATTCTTTTATATATATATATATATATATGGTCATTTATAAACTGAAGCATAAAATTAGATCAAATTTTAATTGATTTTCCTCGCAATTAGGGGTGAGCAAAACCGAACTGAAATCGAAAAATCGAACCGAACTGAGTGAATTCGGTCTATTCGGTTCGGTTTTAAAGTAAATTTGGTTCGGTTCGATTTAAAAAATAGAAAAATTCGGTTTTTAATTTTTGTTCGGTTTAAAATTGAGAAAACCGAATAGACCGAATTTGTGGAATTTTTTAATTTTTCTTTTAATTTGAGTTTAAAAAACTAAAAATAAATTATTTTATATAAGATAAAAAAAGCCCAACAACTCATTGAGCCCAAAACCGAAAACCGAACGGAAACCAAACCGATTTTTTCTTTTCGATTTACTTCAGTTTATCTTAAATTTTGGTTCGGTTTGGTTTGAATTTAAACTAAATTCGGTCTATTTAGTTTTCATAATTTCGGTTCGATTTGAACCGAACCGATCGAATGCTCAGCCCTACTCGCAATACAATTTTGTTAATATCTACAAGTATACCAAAAATAAAACTCAATTTTAATTAGATATAAATTATTTCTAACTAACAAACACATTAATTTTGGTTGTCTTTATAAAAAAGTTTGGTATGCCTTAATGGAGTGTCATCTCTCTATCAAATTTAACCGGGCATACACGCAGGGCATTTGGCCACAGAATTGTGTAGTCTATTTTCACTTTGGTTTTAATGTAACACATGGAGCCTGGAACTAATGTCCTGCATTAGGACGGCGTTTAAGCAGCCTAACCCATAAAACTCTTATTATAACCTGCCAAGCAAAAGGAGGGTTGTTCACATATTGAATCTTTGATAAAGAGAGTATGCAAAAAATAGTGGGGAAAATAGATGAAATAGTTGGATCAATGGCATTGAAAATAAGGGCCTATAGTATATGTGTTTTTCTAGGTGGGGTTGGGGGCCCCTAAAGCATCTTTTAGACTCTTACGTATATGTTACTTCGTTTTCATATTGAAGGTTATACTTGGCGTTAGGGTTTAAGGTCCAAATCATATAATATTATATGAACATACCAATTATAATCATGGTGATCTCTCCCAATATCTATATACATTCGTAAAATAATGTGTTTACCGGACGGTGTTTGATGGATTCTCCTCACCCATATCATAGAGAACATGCCCGATCTTTTAAAGTGGGCCGTAGCTAAAGCATCATTTCATGTTTCCTTTCATAGAGGTATAACCAGCAAAAACTAAGACTGCCAAATCCTGAAAAAGGGGGGGAAATACTACTGCAACCCATCAAAATCTTGATATTTTTTCTCCACCTAAAACGTAACTTTATTTTCTTTTGATGAATAATAATTTTTAAAGAGGTCCTAACTCTTAATCTAGTATATTATAAAATAAACTATGGAAACCAAGATATTAGTTTAAGTGATAATAAAATATATTGAAAACTATGACAAAATTATTTTTTATAAATCGATTAATTTTAGTAGAAATTAATCTGTTTAGAATAGTTCGAAAAAGACGTATTGAGGAAGCCTATAAAGTATTATTGTATTGTTTTTATAGAGAGAGAGAGAGAGAGATTATCTAGCGAGTTGGATTCTATCGCTGAGTTGCGGTATGCCATACAACCCTAGTTGCCTACTGATCGAAACTCTTTCCTTTGAAGTCATTCAAGAAAAAGACCAAAAACCCAGAAATTATTTTAATGAAAAGAAAAAAAAATTGTGCACATTAATGTTGCAACTCTACCCATGCGGTAGACTGCAAGTTAAGCAAAACCTGTGTCCAGATATCAATTCTTGCTGCACTTGTCTGGTGCTGCTTCATTCACAAGGAAGGAAAACGGAGTGGGCGGAAAATAGAGAAAGCTGATGCTAAGATCCAAAACACAAGTTTCCTTTTCCCCAACCTAACTCTCTATTCATTGGATTTTTCTCTCTATCTGACCGTTGGCATAGATGCAGACCAAATAACAACTGCACAGGCCCCACAATTTGTAGAATTGGATTAGTGTAATTGGTGTTTAAGCACAATACTTTGTTATTGTAAAACCAATTTTCCCACTTTTGAACCCATCTTACCAGCCTGAAAAAATTGTTTATTATAACCTTAATCTTCCCTTTCTTCAATGAATTAATAATGACACTTTGGGTAGAGGGTAGATGGAAGTGTCTCTGTCTTGTTGTTTTATGACAGATTAATGATTAATTTTTGGGTTTCCTATTATCGGCTGTTGGAGTGTATTAGTCGGTGCTTGCAGCCGGATGCTCATAGCCAAGAATTCGAAATCGTATTGTGAATACTATTACTTTGGCACCTATATAACATGACACGTGGTCCGCTAATTTTCATGTCTTATTGATATATCATTGAGAGATTTATTAGACCTTCGAATTATATGATGAGATAATAAATAACTCTTTTTATTGTAAGCACTTATTAGCCATCCACCAACCTTTTTTTTTTTTTAATTCTAATTAGATTTAGTTAAGTTTCAACTTATAATTTAAATTTATCATTTAATTAAGTAGGCAATCTCTACATACAACAATAAGCAACAAAATAACTTCAGTTAATTTTAATAAATTGTAAAACTTTTTTAAGAAGATCAAAATATGTTAAATAAATCTATAATGTAGATAATTATTTTCTTTTCATAAATTGTAGGTTTATTCAATGATTATCATCGAATTGGAGAATATATCATGAAAATCATAAAGATTCTTTTTTTTTTTTTTTCTAGACTATCGCCTTATAGGTAATAAATTTTTGAAGTATGATGATTCTGAATGTAGAAAATGGATGTTCCGTACCAATTATAATGTGTTTCTGGTTGAGGTGGGAAAAGGAATCTTATGGCACTGAGCAAATTTTCTTCAAAACATCCTAAGTTATGTTTCCCAAGACTGGAGTCGGGAGGGAATGGCAAAGTCCATCTCTTGTTAAACAGCAATATAATATTAGCAAGGACAAAAAAAAAAAAAATCTGTCTTGTTTTTTCTTTTCCCCTTGTATGCATACTATAGCAAAGAAGAATAATCAAGTCATGATAAATTAAACAATATCAAGGTCCCCCCACCCCCAACCCCAAACTTTGTTCAATTGTTTAACCCGATGAATCATCTTAGCCAGTGTACTTCAACAGATGAAAGCTGCCTAGCTTTTGCCTATGCACAAACCGATGCATGATAAGGTTCAATCAGCTTTCGGTTGAACAAATTTTCTTTTATTTCTTTTTTCCTCGAAAGTAGGCGAGACGAGCACTTAATCACTGAATTTGTGGTGTAATAATCCAATGACAAATATATTCTATTTGAGTGCAACTGAACAAAATTCTCGTTAGACCTGAGAAAGGCCCATGCATGAATGGATTGCTTTTCTCTGTTGTAAATTTCACAGAGGAATATGTAAAAACATAGTTGTGCAGCTGTATTTTTCTTTATTCCCACCCTTCTTTCCATCCAAAGTGCTTTTTCTACCCCATGTGAAATACTTAGCATCACATGCTCCCATTCCCTTTGCATCAAATACATTATTCCTAATCCTTTCTTTTTATCCAAGCTCCCTCCCTCATTTTTCTGTCCCCTTTCATTCTGTCAATTCTCACTCACTACCAACTCTCCTTTATTAATCAGAATTATTACTACCATTATTAAAACTAGCTTGGACTAACTCGCGGACCAATCCACACACTTCTGTTAATCAGTGCACTCATTTCCAAGTACATATTAAACATAATTATATGGTTTTTTTTTTTAGTGGAGATATGATTCCAAAATGGCATAATTATGATAACTATGGCCCTCTTGTCAACTCAAAGCCAATATGCAAGGAAAACCCATTTTGTGTTTTGCTTCTTTATTATTGTCTTCCTTTCTGTAATGTATTTGTCTTGGTTAAGAAGTACTCAATATGTATTTGCTATAAAAAGCTCTCTATATTGTATATCTCTATATTTTATAGCTTACACTATGTACCTTTTTTGCATATGGGCTCCAAAGTTGAAAGCTTAGGATTGTAAGAGACACAACATGTGCGAGATTGATAGTGTTCATCATGCGCATGGGTCATTGCGTCAAGATTTTGGACTTTGTGGAGTGGTAGAGGTATATATCCTAATCCAGTCCAGTAGCAGTGGGGTTGGGCTGCCTCCTTTTAATCTTCACTATCCTGCCAACTTGCTTTCTTTTTCTTCTCTATTAACATGATAATATATCTGCAGTCACCGATCAAATCAAATGTGTTTCCTTATTATTGGTACTATGAAGAAGTCACGCACCTCAATCAAGACTCTGGCCCCTCCTTTTTCCTCTTTCTTGCGGTTTCGAGGTCAATCGCTAGTGATTAGTGAATTGCATGTCCTATTGTTTCTTGAACAGGTTTCAACAATTTAATCATCCAAAAAAGGAAATGTATCAAACAGTACCTTTTTCCTCAACAGAATTATTATTATATTATTATTATAGTCAAGGTCAAAGAACAAAAAGACAATTACCTATCTGATTAAAAGTATAAATGGTAAATGGTGAATATGTGTGGATATGGATAGTGTTAAAATGGATACAATGATAAATATTTTTTTTATTTATATATGATTTATTAATATTTATATATAGATACTCATATTCATTTAATCTCATTTAACTAATACTCATTCATTTATCAAATTTAAATTTAAATTAAATATTTTTAAATTAATAAAATATATATTTTGTATTTTCAAAATTTTATTTTATCATTTAAAATTAAAAATATTAATTATTTTTAATTATTTTTTATAAAAATTTAATAAATAATAAAAATATCTATTGTTTTTATAATTAAAAGTATTTAATAATTCTTATACAATTACTTTATATGATTTAATAAATTTGATGAATAGAACTTATGAAAAGGAAAAGAACTGAAAAATTATGGGAAAAAGACGAGTCGAAATAAGGATTGGATTGGTGAATTTTGTAGAGAATGAGTTACATCACATATATTATATCATTTTATTTATAAATTTTATTTAATGAAACATTTTAAATATATATTTTATTTAATATATAATTATTTAAGTCTACTTATAATATATAAATAAAATATATATTTAAAAAGTGAAAATATTTTAATCAAGAAATAATTAAGAAATCGGATACAAAATGATGAGTAGTACAAGAGCATGAAGTGCTCCTATGCATATACGCAACGGATGAGAGAGCGTTTGGGTTGTTTTTTTTGTAGTTTTTTTTTTTTTTAATCTTTTATTTAGTATTTGGTCTAGTTTTGTATACAACTTTCCAATTATGCAATTTATTTTTATGTCAAATGCTGGGTTACGCGAGCACCATATTATTAATGTGCTGCATGCAAGTCATATTCTTTTAAAATTTCATTGAATTTAATTAAATGTTATTTTCATATTGTGCACTTTTCTATATATATATATATATATATATATATATATAAACAATTCATATCAAATCAACATATATCAATAATTAAATCTTAAGTTCAATGGTACTAAAGATAGCGAGATTTGCTTATTTAAACTCTAGTTTGAACTTAAAAGAATCATATTAATAGATAATAATAAGAGAACTCTATTTTATTTTTTTTTATTTTTTGATTATAAAGAACTCTTTTTTTTTATTTTATATTTCAGCTGCTGCTGGCGATATTTATTTTTTATATTTAAAATATTTTTTCACTTCAAATATATATTTTATTTAAATATAAATTCTACATTACTTACATAAATAATGATATAGTATATGTTTATTTTCATTTTATAAAATCGTATAAAAAATTTTAAGCTATAACGAGGAAAAAAAAAAGTAATAGGCACCTTTATCCAGTCTATATCTACTCATATATTAATAAGGTTAAATGGATAATAATCTATTTAATACTCATTTAAAATATAACTTATTCATTTATTGTCTATACTTTTTTTAAAAGGATGGGTATAGGTGGCTAAATGGGTAAGGGTGAAATTTACCATCCCTAATTAAAAGGTATAATATATGTTTAATTACAGTTGGATAAGCATAAATGTTATGGATTTGATGGCAGAAGAAAAGTTATTAATATCATTTTAGTTGAACAAAATGCTTAATCCATTTTATAGGAAGTGTGATATCCATTGGTAGTTTCTCATATATTTCTTTTTTTCGATCGAAATTAAATCACACACTTTTTTTTAACTATAAATACTGTCTTTTAAATTTATCTTGGAAATTTTGTTAAAAATATTTTATGGATCTTGCTTTCTGTTGAGGAAAAATGAAAAGGAACTCCCAAAAAAGGCCTAGTAACAGCAAATGCGGGCCTCGGGTCCTGGATCATCTAGAGAAAAACCACTGATCAGGGCCTGGATCCGAGTCGAGAAAGTTACTCTTCATCATAAATGGGCCTAGTTTCATTGACACGCTCCCCTTGTTGGCAAATTATATCGTGAATCTTTATTTCCAATCCTTTGTAGTTTAAAAATCCAGATTCACAATTCTTTGTGGTTTAGAATTCAAAATACATATGGCAGCAAATACAAAAAATGGAAGGGTTTATCTCTTCTATAATTGTTGCTTTGTTTTTTTTTTAAAATTTCTTATATTATTAATTGATTTATTTTTTAACAAATTTCCTTTTTATTTTAAATATACATATTTATACTTTTATAGATTTTTTTAGTTTTTATTAAATTGACATTATTATTAGAAAAAATACTTATTTTTTTATAAATTTTTTTAGTTTTTATTACATTGACATAATTACTATTAGTATTATTAGAAAAAAATACTTACTTTTTCATAAAAAAATTTGATATAAACTGTAAGTTTATCAATTTTAATATTATAAAGGAAATTGAAAACATTAAAATATTTAAGTATAAAAAATGAATGTACAATTTAATAATAATAAATCTACAGATTATACCAAATGAACTTATAGTTTACAAAAAAAATATGAACGTGTAGTTTATAAAAAATGAACGTGCAATTTATAAAAAAAAATGAAACTACAATTTATACCAAAATGAACCTACAGTTTATAAAAAAATGAATCTACAGTTTACACAAAAGAAACTTACAGTTTATTAATAATGAATTTATAATTTATACCAAAATGAACATACAATATATAAAAAAATGAAATTATTATTTATAAAAAATAAATTTATAGTTTACTGATAGTGAATATAAAATTTATACCAAAATAAACAAGTAGTTTATAAAAATATAAACTTATTGTTTACAAAAAAATGAACATCAAGTTTATAAAAAATGAATCTACTATCTACTAATAATGAATTTACAATTTATACTGACTGAACCTAAAGTTTACAAAAAATGAATCTATCATTCGCAAAAATGAACTAATAGTTCACAAAAAATAAACATATAGTTCACAAAAATGAATTTACATTTTACAACAAATGAACTTGAATATTTAAGATAATTAAACTACACCATATAACAAATAAACCATAAAAAAAATATAAAATCTATGTAATAATATTAAATATAAATTAATATAATATAATATTTAATATTATATTAAAATAAAATTATATTAATATAATATTTAATATAATTTAATATAATAATGTGATAATATAAATTAATTAATATAATAATTTAAATAATATAATAATTTTATATAATTATTTATAATAACATAAATATAATTATAATAATAATATAATTAAATTAAATAATTATATATAAAATATAACATTATACTATATAAATACATAAAAATTTCATTTATAAAAAATGAAAAAAGAAAGAAACAAAGGAAATATAAAAAGTTGTCTGCGAAATGTGATGTGATGTGTGGAGCACATCTTTTTTATTTTTAAATTCTCGCACATTCATATTAGTATATATGAACCGGGTCCATGAACCGGACCCATGATATTACAACCCTCGCTCGTCTATGTCTAGTACTAGTTTTTTCTATAACTTTGTTTCTTTAGGCCACTCTCACGGCATTATAAGTTCTCTCTAAATTTCAGCCTAAAGTGTTTTAAAACAACATTAAAAATCCTCAATAATTCTTGCGATTACAATCTTTGACATCTATACATGTTGAAAGCAGGTTTAATTTATAAGATGTGATGGATGGAGAGAATATAATTTGAATAATCAATAGTCAAAATCATCCCCATCTAATGGATACGATAATTTGATTTGAGCATCTGTACAGATGAGTTTAGCCCCCTGTCTCTCCGATATACAATCAGGTGTTAACTTAATTGCTTGGGTTTAACTTGTCTCATATCAACTCATGCACTCTTTTAACAATGGAACCATAGCATATCAACTTATCGAGATGCACTTACCTCTTGATGGGACCTCTACTGAATGGTTCTCTTCAATTCCTCGCCTTTTCTGTTGCACGCTTGTACATTTTGATATCCTCGATTAAGGACTTCATGTCATTGTTAGATGACCCACCTTCTTCCACTGCTTTCTTGCCCCATTCCGCTAGTTGTCTTGCTTTTCTTCTCATCTCCACTGCTTCATCTCCATCACCCATCACCCTTCTTACTGCACTCTCAATATTGTTTCTGCTTACCAATGGGGACTCATCTGTTGCCCACACTTTCCATGTCTCATTTCCAGCACCTACTCCAAATTTCAGAACCTGGGTTATCAACTTCTCATTGTAAAATTGCTCAGCGAAAATTGGCCATGTGATCATAGGCACACCAGCACACAGTCCCTCAAGAATTGAATTCCATCCACAATGAGTCAAAAATCCTCCTATAGCCGGATGATTAAGTATCAGTACTTGCGGTGCCCATCCCTTTATGACGAGTCCCTTTCCATTTTCCTTCAATCTTTCCTCGTATCCATCAGGCAACCACCATTCTTGGTCTTGATCATCCTCATTCTTGGATTTTGTCACCTTCGCTACAACCCAAATGAATGGGTGGTTTGAATCTTCAAGTGCATTAGCAATCTCCAATATCTGATCCTTGCTGAATCTGGTCAGGCTACCAAAACAAACATAGATCACAGAATTGGGTTCCTTGGAGTCAAGCCAACTCAAGCAGCTATCCCTGCATACAATAACCTTATCTCCTCTATGCACTCTATCATCAGAATCTTTATCAAAGAGAGACACAGGGCCTAAATGCCACGCTTTTATACCTGTGACTTTGGTGAAATGATCAGCATAAGCTGGCTCTAGCTCGTAGAAGCTATTCATCAAAATCCCAAAACTCTTTCTTTCAGCCTCTTTTAGCTTATCAAACAGATCTGAAAAATCTGTTCTGCTTTTCACAATATCAGGAAGTTGTGATCTCGTCAATTTTACTCGGTCTGGCAAACTGGGAACCACAAAAGGCTCCGTCTCACTTGCAACAAAATCATGAGGTCTATAACATTCAATGCTGTTGGCTACGCAAAGATTGAAAAAGCTACTGCCGCTAAATGCAAGCCTTGGTATCCCAAGTTCAGCCGCGACATCAACAGTCCAAGGGAAAAGATAATCGGAGGCAATGCAGTCGGGGGGGTGCTTGCGAAAGAGAGATACAATCTGTGGTTGGAGCAATCCTATACCGTGATATAGTTTTATGGTCATTTCGGGGGTTGGCGCGGAGGATAAATTTTCGCAGCCTTCAGGTAGGCCAGCCTGTGCGGATGGGAAACGGAGGATTTCTAAAGAAATGTTTCGACCAGACTGAGAATCGCGGTGGATGGAATTCTGGAAAGGGATGGCATTCATGGTGGTGGTGATGATGGTGACCTTTAGTCCATTTGCAGCGAATAGTCTAGCCATGTCCACCATTGGCATCATGTGGCCTGGTGCCATATAGGGAAGGAACATAACATGAAGTTGCGGATCTTCTTTCGAACCCATGTTTTTTCTTTTTTCTGTTTTTTTTTTCTTTTGGGAGAAATAAAGAGAGAGAGATTTTGCTTTTGCAGATGGAAATGGAGATGAAAGGTGAAAATGGAAATCCAAAATATGGTTCTAAAAAATCCAAGAGGAAGACAGGAAAGGATGGAATGTGTTTTATTGATTTAGATTGGTCGTGGGTGCTAGCCAGCCAATTTTGTAGGAATGCGAATTTATGTGATTGATTTAATTTGAATCAAACTCTTTACGTGACATATATAAAATAGTTAATAAATATTTTTTATTATCCAAAATAAAAACACTTAAAATTCATATTACTCATTTAACCATTTGATATAATACATAAGATAGTATTAATAATGGATAATATATTCTATCATTGAACTAAACTATGCCTGTATATATGAATCTAGACTTATTTTGTGTACTCGTATCATGAAAATTATTCCTTTCAGAAACTCGTGTGGCAGATGACAAATACAAAAATCTCTTATGTAATTACTGATTTGTTTCTTTTTTTTTTTTAACAAACTTTCTTTTTTTATTTTAAATATTATTGCTTTGTTTATTTTTTTAACAAATTATCTTTTTTTACTTTAAATATACATATTCATGCTTTTATAAATCTCTTTTATTATTATTATTATTATTATTATTATTTCATATGTTTACAAAAAAATAGACTAATTTTTTCACAAAAAAAATTTGGTATAAACCATAGGTTTGTCAATTTTAATATTATAAAAGAAATTAAAAATATCAAAATATTTAAATATAAAAATAAATTTGCAGTTTACAAAAAAATGAACTTATAGTTTACGAAAAATAAACCTACAATTTATAAAAAATAAACATACAGTTTACTAATAACGAGTCTACAGTTTTCAAATAAACTTATAATTTACAAAAAATGAATTCATGAGTCTACTGATAATAATTTGCAGTTTATACTAAAATGAACCTACAGTTTATAAAAAAAATGAACTTATAGTTTATAAAAAATAAATCTATAGTTTACCAATAATAAAATTATAATTTATACCAGAATGAATCTATAGTTTATATCAAATGAATTTGTAATTTACAAAAAATGAATCCATAATTTTTTAAAAAATATGCTTTCAGTTTATACAAAAAATGAATACAATTTACAAAAATATAAACTTATGTAATTTTCTAAAAAACAAGGTGTCAATTTTTTTTACACATATAATAAACTTTTTATCTCTTTTATAATATATAGAGTCCATAATATAACAACCTGGATTATTTCGTCGGCTGCGGGCCAAAGCCAAACTTTTATTTTGAGGTCGGATGAAAATTACATAAGCGGAATTTAAATTCGGGGGAATTTGGGCCTTTCGGTTATGGGCTATTAGGTTAATCTAACTTGAACGACCGGTATATTATCAATTAAGAGCTTCAATAGACCTTCTGTTTTAGGTTTGTGATCCGGAGGAAACGTGTGTCCTGGATCTATGTCCACTATACCATAATACATTGGCCACTCTACCTAAAACTCATAGTTTCATCTAAAATTCAACTACTAACTACATGTATACATAAACATATGCAACACATTCGTATCTAGAACATTTTTTTTTTATAATTTTCACACTTTAAATCTCTTTTTTTTTTATTCAATTTTTTTTATTATTGTAATTAAAATAAATTAGTGTAATATTTAGCTAATTTAATTTAGATTTTCTATTAATATTTAATTTGATTTAATTTTATTTTTATATAAAAATTAAATAAATTCAATTTTTAAAAATAAATGCACTGATAATTTAAAATTTTAAAATAAATACCAAAATCAAAACAAATATACTTATAAATCAATAATAATATATCTTCAATAAAAAAAATAGATTTAGAGTAATAACAAATGTATCTGAAATAAAAAAATGATATACCTATAATATAATATCAATATACTTATAAAATAATAATGATATACATTTAATAAAAAAATAATGTACCTAGAGTGATAATAATATATATTTAAAAATAAAAAAATAATATACCTAGAGTAAAATAATATACTTAAACATAAGAAAATAATATATTTAGAGTACAAAACCAATGTATTTACAATACAAAATTAATATGTCTCTTATATAATATTAATATACATTTATATCAAATGTTGTGTTTCGATTTCAAATTAATGTACTTATTTTTCCATATTAATATACTTGTATCACAATATAAATATACCTAATTAATGCACTTGCAACACAATATAAATATACTTAAATATTTGAATAATATATCTCAAGTAAAATGCAATGGACCTAAAGTAGTAACAATAATTATGATAAAATATTTATTAAAAATATTGTTACAATTATAAATTATATATAATATTTATAATTATATAATTATATATTGCATTAATGTAATTATATACAATATAGAAAATTATAATATATATGAAAAAACAAAAATTTCATTTTTTCAAAAAATAAAATAACAAAAAAGAAAATGCAAAGTCTTGAACACCTAGACCACCAAATTTTGTAATTCGAGATCTACCATATAATTTGCGAATCTCTTCTTCTTCTTTTTTTAATGAAGTATAATAATTCATTCATTAGGCGGAAAGGAAGATAGTTAGAAATTAAAGTAGGACATAATCAAATGCAAAAATTAGCGATTTAATATTGAAAAACGTCTCATCTCATCGGCATGAAAGAGACGCAAATTGAAGTCTCTGCCCGCAAGGCCAAGAGGCCCTAACCCGCAGGCAGCCACGGTGGCTTGTGATCGCCAATTACCACCACGATGTCCTGCCTAGTGAATGTGTAGTGTTACGTCGTTTCATCCCGTTATAGCTCATATATAATTATATGGTAGTCGACCATTTCTTGACCTTTTTGTAAATTGTTTTACAGTGCGGAGCACAATCCTATTCAATTGAGTTTTTTTAAAAATATTAGAAGATAATCGATTATGGATATTTTAAAATTGATATTTTCAATTCAATTTTTTATTTTAATTAGTTTAATTTAATAATAAATAATAAAAAATCATACTCAAATAAATTTAAATTTCTTTCTTGAAAATTTTAAATTATTAGTTTTATCTTATAAAAATTAAATTATTAAATTACGATTTATATCATAATAATATATTTATAACTTATATATAAAATAATGCATCATAATATATATAATATTTAAAATATATGATTTAATAGTATAATAATATTATAATTAATGCTAATATTATCTACAATATAGCTATATAATTTAATAATAAAGGATTGGTCTTGTATTTATAAAAAAAAATTTAATTTGATTTTTAAAAATTTGATTTGATTATTTTTAATTTAATGTTAATATTAGTTCAATGTTTGTAATTTGGTGTAATCATTCCGAGAATCATACTCAATTTTATTGTTTTATATATTTTTCTATAAATCAATTTAAACAATTTGGTAATCAATATTTTTAGTGAAATATAAAGAGGTTTTAATACTTTATTTAAATCTCACCGATAATCTCTCCAAATATGTGTCCACTGCTAATGCAACGTTAGGCAATGATCATTGCTTTCAGAATTGCAACTCAAATCCCTCGATTATATATATTTCACATAGATAGACGTACTAGAAACAAAAAGTTGATGCCATCCACCAGATGCAGCGTTGCCAAAATGGCCCCATAAACGAAGGATTGTTCGTCCTTCGCTGTTACTTTCCTGAACAAAAATAGTATATGGTTCTGATTTCTAGTTTCCAATTTACAAGGTCTTTTCCAAATCCAAAAGTAATCGATTCTGTGAAAAGATAAATCAACTTGAAGCTATATATATATATATATACACATATATGTAGTTTTTTATTTAATCTTGATTATCAATAATGTACAACTTATCTCACTTTACTATTTCCTTTTTCCCCTTTATAACAAAAATTATTTGAATAATATTTAGATTTATAAGTCAAATGCTTGTTACTTCTAAGTACCTTAAGCTAATACTTTAATATCAAATTGAAGTTAAAATGCCCAATTTGTTCATTATCATGTAAAAATCACTAAAGAATTAATCCTTAAACCTCTATTGTTTGATATTTTTCATGTTTCAATAAAAATATGATTTAAAATATAAATATCAATAAGATTAAACAGAAAAATAAAACTAAAAAAGGTAAATGCAAATTACATATTAAATTGATAAAAAATATAAGTTGAAATTTGAAATTATTTAAGAATTTAATCTCATATAAAAACATATATTTATGTTTTCGTTTGAACGGAATCAACATTAATTTTTAATTTATTATATTTGATGATAACATGAAAAAATTGAGATATCAAAACTTTATTTCTTTGTATCTTTCACTTGAATTCTGATGAAAAAACACAAAAATATATTTACATATAAAAAAAATTAACTAATTAGTATTTCAAAAATATAATTTACTATCACTGCTTAAAACAAAACTATATATAAGACTCTCATCAATATCCATTGAGCTAAAACTCATTCTGCATGCTGAAAAAGAAAATTGCTTGATATATTGTGTATCCTATTACTTCACATCATGATAAAAATTTTTGTTCTGTGGCACCAGGAAAACAATTGTGTAAATTAAAAGCAAAATGGAGTTAAGTATATAAAACTTTTATACGTGTAAATAAAAAAGTTAATAGTATTTGAATTAATAATTTCTATACAAAATTAATTTCATTCACTCTCAATGTACACAATATAACTTATAAAATTTTATAAAATTTTCCCTCAAAAAATTTATTGAAACTTGCTTAAAAATTTTTAGACGTATATACTATCTAGTGCATGATTTACTATTACCAACTGTTATATAATATATATAATTTATTGTTACCAACAGAAATATCTATCTTACATATATAATGTTTCGTATAGATACATTTTATGAGTTATTATGGAATTAATTAACAAGATAGTTGTTGTGCATGTAACTTTTTTTCATAAGAATTGTTTTACAAGTACTAAAAAATTAAAACTTTCTATTATCTAGCAATCAAATGATGAAAAGATAATAAAAAAATTGAAATTGAAATTAAATGAAAAAACTATATGATAATGATTTTTAGGGAATTCATGTATATTACAATACTATTCCACAAATATATCAAGAGAATTTATTTCAATTAATATTTTATTTGCACTTGAAGATGAATTTTCTAATTTATCGAGTAATCTCTCTCGAACAAAATTAAGTCTATTAGTACTAGAATTATATATGCTCTCATCGTCATAAAATTCAATAATAATGTAAAAAATCGAGTCTACTCTCATGGTCTCAATCTACTAGTTTAATATGTTAAGACTAACCCAAAAGTTTGATTCTCGTTCTATCAACTAGAATCTCAAACATTGCATATATGCGGTGGTTCATACACACAAAATCAATTAAACTCAAATAAATTAAATCAAAATACCCAACACAATTGAAACAAAAATCATTTTGTAGATTCATAAAATAAATATTGAATTTTCACTCTAATACCTATAATTGAAAATTAGTTCATTCTAAAAGAAGAAAAAAACAAAAAAGAAGAAATCTATTGAATTGAGTAGAAGAATTTTCAAACAAAAATATTGCTAAACAAAAACAAGGAAAACCCTAAAATAGAATTCTCTCAATCTTCACAAAATCTTCTTTTTATTTAAAGTAGAGGTTTTCTCTCATAAAAATCTTTTTTTTTTTTCACCTATGAATCTCTATTGCCAGTAGGTCATATCTCTTTAAAAAACAATTTACAATTTGATTTTTTTAATTCTAAATTTGATGTATTGCGTAATTCGATGCATGAGTCATGCAATAATCCACACACTTAACTGCTTATGCGATTCAACTTTGTTGACTGATCAACTCTGTATCTCTATATGGTCTAACATACAGGTCATGCAATAATCCATGCATTACTATTGAAAATTGTAATTTAATTTTTTTGAGAGATTCTTGTGCAAACACAAAAAAAAAAAAAAAAACATAAAACAATTTATTATAAAATAAAATACTATAAAAATAAGAAAAATTTGTAATTTATTAATCTAAAATATATGCTAAAATGACCCTATCAATATTATACTAAAATTATATATATATATATATATATTGTTGTCCCTAGGCACCAAGAAGGGGGGTTGAATTGGTGTTTAAAAAATTTAAAATAAGGATGAAGAGAAGAAGAGGGATTAGAAAGAACACAAAGATTTTATAGTGGTTCGGGCAAAACAATCCCTACATCCACTCCCCAATCACTCAATTGGGTATTTTAC
>CATIWR010185630.1:0-15790 GCA_949677035.1 Omphalea diandra
GTATGTCGGTCAAGTGGATGAAGCAATGGAACTTAAGAGGACCGTGAGTGATATAAAGCATGAAGTGCACTCGCAATTCATACAAAATGAAAAAACTAACAGAAGAGTTTCTGGCATTGCTAAAGAACTGAGGAAACTTCATAGAGAAGCAGTTCAAAATACCACCAACTCTGTAACAGTTGTAGCTGTTCTTTTTGCTTCAATTGCTTTCTTGGCTATATTCAACTTGCCTGGGCAATATATAACGGAAGGAAGCGAAGTAGGGAAGGCTTACATAGCTGACAGCGTTGGTTTTCGAGTTTTTTGCCTTCTAAATGCAACATCCCTCTTTATATCTCTAGCTGTTGTCGTGGTTCAGATCACTTTGGTGGCGTGGGACACTACAGCTCAGAAGCAGGTAGTATCTGTTGTTAACAAGTTGATGTGGGCTGCATGTGCTTGCACTTGTGGATCTTTTCTGTCTATAGCATTTGTGGTAGTGGGAAAAGGCAGTTCATGGATGGCGATAACAATAACCTTAACGGGTGCACCAATCCTTGTTGGGACACTTGCGAGCATGTGCTACTTTGTTTTCCGGCAACATTTCGGATCACTTCGGGATTCCCAAAGGCGCATAAAAAGAGCTAGCGGAAGCAGGTCTTTCTCATGGTCTGTGTACTCAGCGAACGTATCAGATCTTGATGACTACAATTCTGATATGGAGAAGATCTATGCTTTATAAACACTCCTTCAAGCAATAAGGCAGTATGTAAAAAGGATACTTGGTATTCTCTTATTATCTCTTTGTTGTTGTTCTGTACAATCAAGTATACTTTTTCCTAGCCGAAAAACAAAGGAATCAGTTCTTGGTCCCCAAGTTTTGGTTGGCTAGTTTTCCTCTTATTTGTAATTGTCTATCAGAAGGTTGAGAAATGTATATTTTTGTATATTCAATTATGGAAACTCTTTTAAGCTTGGGTCTCTCATTTTTTAAAGAAAAACAAACAAACAAAGAGCACAGCCCACAAAACATGACACATCAAACATTCTAACTTGGTTCTCCTTCGAATTGCTTGATTAAATATTACAAGCAAACAATATGCCAACCTGATAGGCAGAGGTTAGAAACCCCAGTACATGACTTCCTAATGTGGTGGACGAGGAACTGCCACAGCCTACCTAACCAATTTAGCATCTAAAGAGGACATTTTGCTACTAAAGAGAGAAATTTACAAATAAGTTATCGACCACAAGCTGTATATTTTAATACCTAATTTCCCTGTAAATGTACAAACTCTTTTATTTTCGTAATCTGGAGTGGAATGAAAATTAGGAAACATGTCGCGTGGCGTCTGAGATCACCCAATCGGGAACCCAAAAGTCATCTGCAAAGATCACCCAACATTAATAACATTATGATATTTCTTGTCCTCTACATAGAGACTTAATTAACGCGATAGATTAAAGCACTGAAACATGTGAACTGCCAAATCCAAACAATTGTGCACTTGTTGAAAGCAACTGTGAAGTTAAATTGCTCCCGACAGAGGGCCCATTCAGTAATCAGTCGCATTTCAGAAAAGAAATAAAACAATTAATCGCATAGCAGAAGGTAATATACAAAGAATTAAACCAACATATGCATTTGCAGAAAAATGATGTGTACATGAATTAGCTGATTCCTTATTTTATAAGGTCACTGTAACACAGCTGTGGACTAGACAAAGAACAAACTGCATATTCTCTAAAATATTTTGCTCTTGCCCATATGGTTTTCAATAAAAAATAACAGAACCACATGAGCACCCTCTGCCTACAAGGAAAAGAACAGCTCAGGGAAGCCCAAGCTCCTCTTAGTTCAAAAACCCAATTTTTATCATTCCCAGCCTCCACAGATTTAACAGAACAAACTACGATATACAATTTTACAAGTTATACCAGATCTTATCCATTCCCCCTGTATACTGAGCTGTGTACAACTGGGCTCCGAAACAATGGCAGGAAACAGCAACATGATCAAAGTTGCAACTGTCCTGGACCTCTTCTAGATGATCTTGAAGGAGGCATATTAATGTCCGATGCAGAAGTTTGTCGTCGGGGTTCTTCTGGTCTGTGTACCTCCTAAGCACATAACATGTCACAATGTCATTCAAAAATAAAGCACAAGCAAGCCTTAAAGGCAGGTGAGTAAAAGTTCACAGATGCAGGAAATCCCAAAAAGATGATTACTAATGATGAGCTCCTCAAGGTTTTCGCCCAAAATAAATAACAATGCCAATTATAACAATCACAAAATTGCCATAGAGAAATTCTGCAAACCTTAGATGAAGTAGAATTGAGGCGAGAATGTGCCTGTGTCTTAGCATGCATGCGATGCTGGCGCTGCATTTCCTCAAACTGCTGCAGCCTTGAAGCAAAATTAATTCCATTATGCAGATTAGAATTCACATCTTGGTTTACATCATCATCATCATCAGAGATTTTTGATCCACTTGGAACATGATATAAAATTTGAGAGTACGAGTTTCCTGAAGATGTTCGCTTGACTTGATCACCATTAAAGGAATATGCAGGGACAGTTTTTAAACGAGTACGTAGTATCTTAAAAGCTGCACTTTGCTGCATCCAATAATAAAAAAAGAAGCCATATAAACAACCATAGGCAAACCACTACTTATAAAGCAGTAAATTATAGAATATATGAGAACTATATTTTAGTTTTAGTTCTGGTTAACATTCACTCTTCTTTCAGTTTCTTTTACTTTATATTTTAGTTCTGCCAACCTTTGCTTGTAGAAATTCTCTATTTTGCTTTCATTTCTTCGATTTCTTTCCAACTACAGATTTTGTCCCCTACGTAGTTAATCATAAATATGCGATAACACTTATTCAACACAAAACACAAGCAAAACTCCATTCCCAGCCACACATATTTACACTAATGCACACGCACATACAACGCATTGGACATGCACCAGTGCATCTAAAATAGCAGCCTTTGCCATGACATTGACCGAGAAATTTGAATGCAACAAATATGTAGTGTGAGGTATACCTGGGGAAGAAACATCAAAAGACCATTCAAAGCTTTTAACAACCATGTATATCTTCGTGGTTCAAGAAGCTGCAAAAGAACACAAATAGCTATGATACTCAACAAAAGAACACAGGAATAGTGAACTAGCAAAGAACTATAATTAAGAAACTTTTTTTATATTAATCACCAAAAATATACCGGTCATTTATGCAATAGTTTAAGCCAGGAAAAAATAGAAGTCTGCTGAAAATAATCGTACATCACTTAAATATCAAGTATATGGTCAATATTCTAGTACAAACAAGGGAGACGCTAAAAAATTGTCATTGACACAACAAAACCTCCATCACAATAGCCTTGACTGTGTATGAACATCCATCAAATCTGAGCAGCTTGAATCTCTATGGTATGCAAGACCGACCACATAACATTACAACACAATCTTGCCAGGAATAGCCGCAAAGAAACATGGGATGGGAAAATACGATGACCCAGGAAGCATGGAAATATTTAAGGGGAAGCATTTTCGTGTTATGGAAACATTTCCCCAAAGGAAATTCACTAAAACAGGCCCGAAATATTTCAGGTCCATTTCCACAATTTAAAAAAAAAAAAAAGAAACGCATTTCCAAATCATGCGAGGCAAACAGACCCCCCAAATCAAATCCCTACACTCTACCTTCTCCTTCTCTCTTTTGACTGAAGCAAACGGATGACGGCCAGTGATGAAGATGCAGCTGGCGCAGGTGATGGCGGCGAGGGTGACTGAAATATGTCAGTTTTTTATATTATTGTTTCTTGTTCTTGATCTTGTTGTGGGTTCTGCGATGTTGGCTAGAGATTTCTTCAGATTTTTCCTTTTCTTGAGGTTTCTGTGCTGTTGGGCTCTTGATCTTGTTTCTTGTTCTTCACGTGGAGAAGAAAAGAAATCCGTAGTGCATAATCCAGCATCTATAAATTTAATAATGAAATCCGTAGTGCAAAATCTTTAGAGATACGAATATATTCATTACTTTGGTACCAAAGAAGGCTGTCCTACAGAAATCGCAGGAGCCACCAAAGAAAGAATTATTTAATGGTTTGTTATTTATTAACATAGAAAGAATTATTTAATGGTTCATTATTTATTAATATAATTGTTTTTCTATCATTTAATGGTTCAATGTTGATTTGGACAATTTATCTTTAATAGTTTTTTGGGTTATGATTTGATAGTTCTTCAATTATATGCGCACACACGCGCACCTGTATTTTCTTTATATTTATGTGTTTCCCCATGTTTCATTTTCTACAATTTTAGAAAATGCAGTTTCCCAGTTTTTGAGCTACCTAGATGATGACAAACAATAGAGGATCTAACCAGTCAAATTTTCAATTCAGGAAACTGCCCAGAAGCTGCTTATGCAATAGGCATTAACTAATTATCAAAACAATAATCAAAGAATGACCCAATATCAAAATTTTCCATACCCCTAGAATGCATACCAAATACAAGCACCACACTTACACCAGGTAGAAAAGTAACCGATAACTGAGTTTCAATCATGCACCTGCAATCTAAGGTAAGCAAAGATTGGAGTTTCTAGCAAGCGAATCAATTTATCTAGCTGGACCAAGAATTTGACATTGATATCTTCCTCTACCAGTGACTGAATCACCACACTTGCATGCTGGTACGTCTGAATGACAATTGATCATAGAGTGCAACAAAATCATTGACTAAAAAGAATTCATGACATAAAAAATTTTGAACATGAAATAGTTTTGAACACTTACCTGTGCTAATAGGCAAAGGCTTATAATTGCCATAGGGGAATGACACCACGAAGCATACAAAGAAACATACAAGTCTTTCCCAGAAGGATTTACCAGTGATTGTTTTAAAAGATCTCGAAGCACGGCTAATTCAGAGGATGTAAGTAAGATCAAATTCAGAGCCTGAAAAAATATTAGAAAGAAGTAAACACACAAAACTAAACAATTGGAGTTATAAGAGAGGAAAGAAAAAATAACAAAGCAAAATGCCTATGTTACAATATTTCAACTATATAGCTATCACTACTTCATGTAGGAAATTTATGAAGATGTATCATTTTAGAATTCAGAAGAATGACTAAACCTGAACCATAATAGATGCAAAATCCAGGTCAGCTTCACCCTCTAGTATTGTGGAGAGTTCCCGATAGACCCTTTCAGCATCTAAGTGTTCACACAATCTTCGGATTATCAAAGCACCACGCCTGAGAAGAGACGGGAATAATTTGCAGAAAAACAGAATGAGGTAATTACTTAGAAGTATTCAACTAGCAGATGAAAATCAATAAAATAACACAGAAGGGAAAGAATGAGAAAGACGCTCACTTCTCCAAAAGAGAATTATCAATGCGGAAATTATGCACTAAGAAAACAACAAGTTGACGGAAATGTTGAGGATCTTTTGCTATGCAAGCATGAACTTCAAGAACAAGAAGGACCACCTGCGAAGATGTTTGGAATCACACCATATTAGATATTACATCTCAGATCCCCATTAAAAAAATGCAAATTTCTATATATTTTTGATAGCCAGATTAAAAACTCAAAAAGGATCAAATCCAAGATTGTTTGAATCTATTTCTAGAAAACAAAAAATTTGTTTGAATCTATTTCTAGAAAACAAAAAATTGATATAGAGAAGGAAAGCAATTAGAAGAAACAGATTTGGCAGCAACAGAAGACATGGAGAGATTTAACTACAGAATGCTATGACCCAACTTTCTTTTCATTTCTTGTCAATGTGATTTCTAAAATTAAAACTTCTCCCTCAACTACAAATGATATAAATTTCAAGAATTTCTTTTACAAAGTTTGTCACAACTTAATTATCAAGTAGTATCAGTGAGTTATGACACAACCTAATAAGGTAGTTACTGATGATATCTCATCTATTGTAAGTTACGTAAACCCAAAAAGTTCAATGCATCTCTACTACTATATGATTTGGAGCAATTCATCTTTGACATCTTGTTATTCATTTCCAATACTTGCTCCTAGGTGGTTTAAAAAGGATATAAAGAGCAAAACTAGTAAATCAAATGCAGCAGTACAGAACTAGAAGCCTGTATCTTTGGATTCTAAAATACATATGCAGAACAATTTATATCCAGTTCAATGTGCTAATATTCTGGCGTTTCAGATCACACACTTCTCTAACCGCATGCAGGTAAACTGTCAAAAAAAAAAAAAAAACAAGTGTGAATCCAGTTGGGATTGGCTATCTTTTCCTCCATTCCACCCAGTTTAGGGCTATATAACATAAATATATATATATATATATTTAAGAAAAGGTTACTATTTCAATATACACTATTCTGCAAAATTGTAAAACAAAGAACAAAACAACATTCCAATTAGGAAGACAATCTGAGCTTTGTTAAAGTGATGAATTAACAGCACAACAGAACAACCAAACAGATTAATATTTTATGCCAAATAAGGCAATGAATAATACCACTGATTTAAACAATTGTCTGAAATGAATAAAACATAAATATAAGAACTCATCAAGATGAAAACATACAATCAATGTCACATGATTACCTGATCTGAAGGATCTGAAAGTGCTTTCAGAAGAGTATCAAATATGTCGTTCAGAAAACATAAGACCTGTTACACATTGAAAATAGTTATCCATATTCAATTAAGATCTAAACACTAAACTCAATAAGAAAAAATGAACAGGCATTCAGTGGAAATATAATTTAAGTCCAGATGAGAGTTAGAATGAAAGTGGAGAGTAAAGATTTCCTTTCTTGGTGGAGCACATCATCAGAAAACCTTTCCCACAAATGATCTTTAATAAATTATCATGTTATTTTTCCACACTGCCTTTTACCAAAGGTATAGAAAATACTAGAAGATGCAGGCAATATGATTTTGAACCCTTGGGGATATGATGGGATTACTGCGACTATGGGAGCATTTCAAAACCAATCCCAAAAGAAAAAAAAACAGAGACTTAAATTAGAGCTATCAGATAATTAGAAAACAAACATATACCAGATGCATAAGATTTTATAAATGATGCTTGAATTACCTCAGCACGATGCCTGTTCAAAAGTGTTGATATCCAACGCAATGCTTCAATACGAGTAGCCTCCCACTCACTAGATAATTGGCTGAATAGCCAAAAAGCCAACAATCAACATAAGATCATTTTAGAACATTAATCAGTTCAGCACAAACATATGACTACTTAAAAAAGGGAACAAGGTCAGCACTTTTTGCTATTGCCCTTCATAAGGCAGAAAGGCAATGTGGAAAGGTATATGCAAATTGTTAGCAACATTTCAAAGATAGTATTTCCCCCCTTTTTCCTTTTAATCCAGGTTACAAAAACTACACCTCCTTGCAATGGAGAGTATTGCTTCAACATTAAATCCTTCAGCAGGATCAGCCCAGATCGCCCGAAGCTCTTCATTGGTTTCTCGAGCAACCTTACGAAACAAACAAGAAGGATTACGATTCTTAGGACAGTAACTATTTATTTGCTCCAGGGTCCAGAAGGTTTAAACCATTAACCAGCTTACCACTCTAATTTTCTCTTCCTTGTCAGCTATACAGGGCAGAATTGCTCCAAGGATATCAGCATAGTACAGAACAAGTTGGTCACCACCAAGTTTCACAAACTCATTTATCTGCACAATTCAAGTACAAAAGCTGAAGTATTTCAAATGAGGCAATAAATAGCATAGCTGTTTCCAGTGCTGGACTTTTTAATTGCCAAAAAATAAATCAGGGTATGACACTAACAACAAATCCATGGTACATATGCATGAATATATCCACATAAACAAATAATTATTGAAAATCGACTAACCCATGTGATTGCTGTTAACCGAGTAAACTCATCTGGAGAAGCAGCTCTTTGCACCAGTATCTCAGCCATACGACCATAATCTACAGACTTCAACAGTAGCACTGCTCGAGTCAGAAAATTACAAATGAAAAAAAAGATTTTGTTTTTCCATTAAAATGCTATATATCAAACAATACAATATCTTAAGCAAATACACGAGATTTTTTAGCGCAGGTAACCAGAAAGCAGAAACTACACAGCGAAAAATTTAGGACTGATGTTATCAGAAGTCTTACTGGGGAGTTCTTGATCTCTAGGAGAAACTCTGAAAGAGCAGAATCAGCTTGCTGTCTTATTTCATGGCTAGAATCACTCAACATATTAAACAAACCTGAGGTTGATATAGAAGGTAGTGAGTTCATGTGTATTAAGCAGCAACATAAAAACAAACTTGAAAGAAGGATGTCAAATTTCAGATAAAGAGAAATGTTCACCATCAAGAAAATCAGGAAGGAAACCTAGCATATCTATATCCGGCACACTGTCCAACACAGTAATCCATCCAACCAAAAATTGGCGGACATACGGGTTTAGGACATTCATACGTTCCCTCAACAATGGTATAAATTCTTCAATGCTGATGGAGAAAACCATAAGAACATTAAACACACGCATTATTGAAGCAGTAAACAAAAAGTTTTGAAGCTAATCTAGAAGCACATATCCAATACTAACATACCTAAATTGATCACTTTCAGTAACAATGTCCTGTTACAGTAAATTAGAATATGAGAGAAATGCTTTAACGGGATTCCTATCCAAACAGATAGGCAACCAGAAATACTTGTGTGTGGGAACAATTATCACCTTTACAAGACGGTCCAAAAGATGAGCAGCACTTTGTACATTGGCATCTGGATCTACTGAAAGCTTACACAGGGCATCAAAAATTTGGTTAAAGAATACAATAAAATCTCCTCTCACTACCTGCACATGAATAAAATATGGCACATTAGAGCCCCCAATAAATCTAGAGAATACCCCCAAAAAAAAAAGGAACCATTAATCAGCCAATTATATTCTAACCTTTGCAATGTTGTACAGGGCTTCGCAGGCATAATAACGAACTCTGCTATCTTGGTCAGAAAAAGAATTAAGCACAGGTGGCACAATTTGCTGGTGAGATTCATCCAAACAACACGTAAGTAGAAGGAAAAGTGATTTAGGCATTGTCCAAAAATAAATCATAACAAAATATAACACGGTGCCATATCCTTCAGACACTATTTCATACAAATCTTGTTCTCAAATAAAGTAAATGCAGCAATCTTCACTCCTTTCATGGTAAAAAATAGTTAGATAACTATTTGTTCCAAATAACTTATCAGTTCTAAATGCAGCACCCTGACAATCAGGTTTAGTTTGTCAGTCCCTCCATTTCTTCCCTAACCAAAGAATAGGATTCTATGTCAATCAGTTGATGTGGGTGAGAAAATATGATGCTCCATTGAAATTTAACATGCCTATGACTGAAATTCTATTCCACCACTCACAAGATTGGCTTACAATATGTTTATTGTGGACAATGCCATAGTTAAGAATAAGCATCTTACAAATCAAGCATTTTTCCTTTCAATATCATCGATTGGCAGTATCTCTTAGGAGCACATACTATATTATACCAATAAAATATTTTATAATAATCACTTTAGTCTAGAAATAAATTGAATGTCCACTCATTTTCGCTTTCACAGAATTTTGTTAAAAACACAATCATTTTCCTTTTGGGATCTTTTAGAAATTAATCATACTTAATAAAAAAAAAAATCATCTGTTGGAAAAATTTTTGCATCATAACGTTCTTTCCTAATCTTCATCTGAGAGAGATGCAATTCCTTCATACCATAACAGAAATTATATTCTGATACACAATGCTAGAAATTCAGTATGGAATCTAAGTCATATGCCATAGGGTGTCAGTTCAAGGCATATTACACTAGTTTATTCATATAAACACATTTTCCAGTATGTGAATCTCTAAAATCAAACAGTAAATATGTAAATTAAAGAAGCTAAGCTAAGTTCTGCAACATCTGTTAACTAAAAGAAAAGTATCACCAGTCCACGATTGCCAAGAAAAAGAACAGGCTAAGACCAAGTGTTGCATCAATCACCTCAAGATGTTGCGCAGCTTCTGTAGTCAACCCTACAGTTGCAGCAGCTAGTCCTATCAATCCACCCTACAAACACACACCAAACTTTCCAAAATAAAAATCCAAAGTTATCAAATTAAAAAAAATAAGAAAATCCAAATTTCCCTAACCTTGCGGTGATTAGCTTGAGGCGAATAAGTAAACTCGGTGGTCAACAAATTGATCGCGGCAGTAATCTTGTCATGATCTCCGGCCGCCGCTAGCTGCTTCACTATTCCCTCAACCTAAACGCACAACAACTACTCAATAACAGACAAACAGAAATTAAACCATTTCAAAACCCTAAAAAATGAAATAAAGACCTCAAGAGCCGCATTCTTGCGCTTCTCGTAAAGCTTATCGGATAGGTTACGGAGTACGGACGGTGGAATCACGGAAAGCGGGTCGGCCATATCAGGAAACGAGACGAAACGAAAACCACTCGCCACTTGAATTTGATGATGATGATAACTTATATCAAAATTCCTAAAAAGGAAACGGTAAATCAAATCCGTTTCCTGATCTTCTCCTGCTCGAATCTGAACATTTCTTTTGGTTTCTTGTTAGGGTTTGAGACGGTTACAGATCAGAAGAAGTAGTTATGGATGGAAATCAGATCTGAGGAGAGAGAAGAGGGAAACAAATCGACGGTTATAAAAAAAAAAAGTAGAGCTGATTTTATGAGGGAGGTTTTAGCTGCTGCTGCCTCTTCTTCTTCTTCTACTTCACTATTTTCTTTCTTTTTAATCCGTTTTTCTTTTATTTTTAGTATTATGTGTTAGGCTTTGGAATGGAAAATAAAATGTGTTATCATTATTATTTTTTATGGTTTGGTTTGGTTTGATGCTTTTTCGTGAAACCAGTTACAGCGATAACAGTTTATTACTATGTGACTGCTAACGCATGGGTGTGTGAAACTACTAAATGCCCTCGCACTGATCCGGATAATTACGTTTAGATACAAGCTGGTGTCTTTTTGCCTGTGGGGTTAGATAGTGGCTTGATAATTATTAATAAATAATTTTAGTATTATGGATAAATGTATAACTATATTTTTAGTAGCTTACAAAAATGGTCTTGATGGGATTTGAATTATAGATGGAAATAGATTTTTGGTTTGAAAACAAATTAGATTAACTTAAAAAATGAAAACATAAACTTTGAAGTATGAATATGCTGTATAATATTAATTTTAAAAGTTTAAATCCCTAATCGCTCTAGGTTTTTCTATGTTATACTATTTAATTCTTCATTTTTAAAAAATTATATTACTTAGTTTTTCAATTTTTATTTCATTAAATAAATACATCTTTATGTTAAACTTTTTGTTAAATCATATTATTCTCTTAGTTTTGTATTAAATTTCCATTTTTACCAAAACTTTTTAATGAAACTCAATTCAACAAAATCCAAAATAAAATCCATTCATTCACAAAATCCATCCATTAACAAAATCAATTCATTCACAAAATAACATAATTCATTTTAATCCAATAAATATTTGAAAATAAAATATTGATTAATTAAAAACATAACCCATAATAGAATCAATCATTAAAAACCCAATAACAAACACAAAATCAATTCGTTCACAAAATAACAAAATCTAACCTAACAACATTTGAAAATCCAACAGCAAACACAAAGTTGATCACCGAAAATAAAATCCAACATCGAGTTTAGAAATCAAACACAACATACCCAAAATCGAATCTTCATCTCCAACATCAAATTCATATATCAATCACAAAGAAAGACTTGTTGAGGCAACCTTCAAGCTTTGGCCTTGATAAGGAGAATCGATTTTTGTGAAAAATTGATTCACAAAATCTAACAATCACAAAGTTGATCCACAAGAACATCCCTGTCATTGTCTTCAACTATTGTTACTTCTGTCGTCGTTATCTTTGTCTTCAACAGCAATAACATCATTATCATCTTCTACTATAGAATAATATAAAGATGAAGACAAAACAAAACTTCATCGCCCCTCACTCGATTGTCTTGCCTAAATTGATAATTCGTCTATTGTCTCACTTAGTTACGTTACTCACTCGCCCCTCACTCAATGTCTCCTAGGCTCATTCGCTGCTTTCATCAATCAAATGATTTGTCTTTTTAAATAGAGTCGATGAAGTTTTGACTTTGGAGATTTGATTTTGGTGTTGCAAATTGTCCAAAAAATGATGAGGAATGAGAGATGAGAACAGTGAAGTTTTTGGTAGGGTTATGTTTAAGGGTAATTTTGAAATTTTAATCATTTAAAGATGTATTTGTTGACTTTTATTTGTTTGACCGATAGAAAAACTATAAAATTTTAATAGAAGGATATTACTATATAGTGGAAACAAACTTTAGGTATGTTTTAGTATAATTTTAAAAAAATAAAAAATTAAATAGTTTAATATAGAAAAATCCAGGGGGTCAAAATATTTAACCCTTTTTTGTTATTTTATTTTGATAAAAATTGATGATATTTTTGTAATCAATTTCATGTGTCAATAAATTTATTTTTTTTTTCAAGAGATATTAAAAGTGTCTCAAAATTTTAGAAAAAAAAATTAGAAAAATTGCATAAACTTTGAAGTATAATTATGTTTTAAAATGTAAACTTTGAACTTCAAAAGTTCAAATCACTCTTTTTTTTTATTATTTTATTTTGATAAAATTATGGTATTTTATAATCAATTCAATTATCAATTAAAATTAGAGATCTTAAAAGGTCTCAGAAATTAAAAAAGATATATGACTTGCACTTAATAAAAAATCATATTAACTATAAATAATTATAAGCATAACAATAATTTTATTTAAATGATTATAAATAATTTTTATTTTTCTTTTCTAAATGACTTGACATTAACCTTCTTCACAATATCAATTAATTTTTCAATTAAAAAAGAGCAAAGTAATAACAATAAGGAAAATGCGATAAGGGAGATCATAATGCTTTTATAGTAATTTAATGTGGGAGAGAATAAAACATCTGCTTTTTGGACCCTAGAGGTCTCTTTAATACTAAAACAATTATTATACATAAGGTAAAGATCTTGTAGTATCAATTTCTTAAATTGAGGAGAAATTTTCTACACATAATTTTTTAAATAGTAAGTTAAACTTATGTGATAATAATCATTAGATCTCATTTTAAACCTTTGCTCGGTATAATGATCAATGTATCCCTTATTTTCGTTATCGTTTGTTATCACTTTTTTGCTCGATATTTTTCAAGTAATTTCTCTGGATTTGTTTGAGCATTGTACACTCAGTTGCTTTTCAAGATACTTTATCTAGAGATACATAACAATCTTTTGCGATGAAATGACTTGTTTGTCACTTTTCATTTTTCTATAAACAATTCACAATAGAGGATGTGTCTCTTTGATGATTTATTTAAGGGTTATACATTTTATTGCATTGTCTTAGAGGTTATTTTTACCTACTTTATTTGAATTCTTACTTTCTACTTCTTTCAATTATTATGGATAGATGGATAACTATATTTTTAGCTTATAAAAATGTTCTTGATGAGATTTAATTTATAGATGGAAATGGATTTATGGTATGAAAATAAATTGGATTAACTTAGAAAATGAAAACATTAACTTTGAATTACAAAAATGCTATAATATTAACTTTTAAACTTTAAAATTCACTCTTCTATTATTTTTTTATTTTGATAAAAATTATGATATTCTAAAATCAATTTCATGTGTCCATTAAAATTATTTAATTATTTTTTTCAAGAGAACTTAAAAGCATCTTGGAAATTCAAAAAAGTTAAAAAGGAAAAATTGCATAAACTTTGAAGTATAAATATGTTTTAAAATGTTAACTTTGAACTTTACCCTTCGTTTGGTTGGAAAGAAGTAACGAGAAAAGAAAAAAAAGAAAAAGAAATTAAAATTATTTCATTTATTTGATTTGCAAATAAGAGAAAGAAAAGAAAAGAAAAGAAATTAAAATTATTTCTCTTATTTGGTTTGCAAATAAGAGAAAGAAAAGAAAAGAAATAGAGAAAATTGGAGAAGAATTATATCAATAAAAATTTCTCTCCATTTTGGTGAAAAATAAAGAGAAATAAAGAGTTAAAAAGAGTGAAATATGTTAAATTACTAAAATATTCTTAATTTATCTTTATATATTATGTCTTTCAAGAAGTTAAAAAAATAAATTTGTACTTAATAAATTTGAATTTATCTCATCTACAAATAAGAGAATAAAAATTCAATTTCTTTTGTTTAATTTCTTTCCGTTTTTCTTATACAATTGATACACCAAACATAGAGTTAAAGTTCAAATTATTATTTTTTTATTATTTTATTTTGATAAGAATTTATAATATTATGAAATCAATTCATGTGTCAATTAAGAGATCTTAAAAAGGTCTCAGGAAATGAAAAAAGTTTAAAAAAACAACAATTTTATTATACTAGATATATGTACTCAATCAATATGACTTACACTTAATAAAAACAAAATAATATTTAAATATAAATAATTATAAGCATAATAATAATTTTATTTAAATATTTATAAATAAATTTTCTTTTTCTTTTTTTCTAATGGACTTGATATCAACGTTCTTTACGATATGGAAGAATTTTTCAGTTAAAAAATGAGCAAAGTTTTTTAAAACTAATAAAATTGTCAACATTTTGAATAGCTTGCAATTTTTTTCTAACTTAAAGAAATTGAAAATACATATACGTACCCACTTCTTGTCAAAATTGGTTCAACTATTAAATACGTTTCAATTCATTTAGTATGACAAAAGCTTTATTTGTATATTTGAACAAAAAATTTTACTTTTTTTAAACTTAACCTTAATGTAATTTTAACATAAATAAAAATAATTTAAACTATTGCCAAAAACATATACTAATTTATTACAATTTATATCTTTTTTTTCATAAATCACAAAAAAAAATGATTTTCATTTGATTTACACTATGTAGAGATGGAGGGTAATCCGAGAAAAAGAAAGAGAATAAATGAGAGAATTAGTTATAATCATATTTGGCTACTTAAAATATTTAAGAAGTGAGAAAATAGAAGAGAAATGATTTCCCTTTATTCTTCTTAAAGAAGGTAAAATTCATTATACCTCAATCTAGGATATAAAAAATTTCAACTCATGAAAAAATATAAATTTATATAAATTGTTCTTTTTATCCTTAAAACACAAATAATTTTAACTTTATTATCTATATATAAATTTAAAAGTCCTTCTATCTTTTAATATTTATTATGTATTTCTCTTTTCACTGATTCAAAAAATTTAAGAGATTTATCCTTCATTTTATTTCATCATATGTAACTAAATACAAGAAGGTACAATTTTTTTCTTCTTCTTCCTTTAATTTTCTTCTCTTTCATTTTTTTTTTAAAAATATCTTTTTCTTTGCTTTTTATTGTCATGCATAGTGTTATGGTTCACATTAAATAACTTACTAAGTCCTCACCAAATTCTTTTTTTGAAAAAAATTCTAGCAATGTATTGCAATTTTATGATGTTTTTCCACATAGCCCTTTTATAGGTTATAATGCCTCTTATTGCATCAAATTAAAATCACACTATCTAAAACTTATGAAATTGCTTTCCATTTTACACACACACACACACACACACACACACACACACACACACACACACACACACACACATATATATATATATATATATATATATATATATATATATATATATATATATATATAATTTGTAAATATATATTAAAAATA
>CATIWR010185637.1:0-13267 GCA_949677035.1 Omphalea diandra
CTTAATTAGCACGATAAAATTAAAAATCAATTATTAATACTTCAGTTTTAATATTAAAAATTAATTAAAATTAAAAATCAGATCAAATCAATTTTGTGTCATGTTGTAACAAATTTAAACATTTCTAAAAATTATAATTAAAGTTTAAATACTGAAAATATTTTTTATTACTTCAATATGTTATATTTTTATAATTTTTAATTATTTTTTAAGTACTCTTGACATATATTTTAATTTATTGAATTGAATTTATCAAATTAATAATCAATGGACTAATTAATTTAATTTTTAATCTAATTTTAAAAATATTGTTGAAAAGTCTATGTGAATAATTAATCTCATCTTGAGAAGAGAGACAACAGAGTAATCCAGATCTCTCCAAGTACTAAACAAAGTGTTTACAGTGGGCTATTGCCCAAGTGACCACGTGGTTATTGATATCATTATACTAAAGAAATTTCATACTCCTGCAACGTTATTAAAATTTTCGAAGTTGATGACTGACAAAAAAAAGTGGAATTTGATGAAATAGACCCACTAAGCCACCATTTACGTTGGCCAAATTGGGATAGAGTCCATGGAAGTCTGAGGAAGAAACATGCCCACCACCACAAAGGTTGGTCCCCACCCCATTCCACCCGCAACCCTTGTAAACGTTTAAAAAAAAAAAGACTTGCACAGTGGATGACTCTTTGAGAAAATGACCCAATTGGAGTTGTTAGATAAATTCATTAAAAAAGGAGAAACCATTGAACACTTCATCATGGCTTAACTAATGGGCCTCAAGTAACGTGTTTTACATTAGTTTTTTTTTTTTTTTTCCATGTTGAAATATTTTCTTTCCTAATAATTATTAATACTATTGCCAACAAAAAAAATGTTTAATAAAGGAAAACTAATGCCAGTCTGCTAAAAATTTATTAAAAATTTTATGTTTTTGTTATAGAAAATAATCTATTAAACATTTAATAATAAAATATATTTTAAAAATAATTATGTTATTTAAATTGTGAAAAAAATATTTTCATTTTTTATTTTTTTATCCAAATTTTGCTAGCATCTAAGTTCTTTGAACTATATGTTAAGTATGTAAATAATTTTATTTTATTAGTTAGAGTATAGATACAATTTTTTCTTATTTAGTTTAGTCACTCTAAATAATACATATAATGATAAAATTTTAAAAATTTTAGCTTAATTGTAAATAAATCATTAATTTTTTTATTTTGATTAAAAATATATAATTTTAATTTTTACTAATTTCAATATAATTTTAATTAAAAATAAAATTGATATAATTTTATTAATAATTAATTGTTTTTTTCATAGTATAAATTTTCAAATATAAAATATGTTATCATTTAACGTTATTTTTTTAGTTTTTATATCAATATTAGATTAAATTTAAAAGAACATAGAGGTTATTGTTATTCATGAATCTATTTTAATAAAAAAAATTTGAGAGTTTATTAATACTAAATAAAATATAAGATAAGCACATTTTGAACAAATATAAATTAAAATATTATTTAATTTATGATCATAATTATTTTAATTATGATAATAATAAAGAAAATTATTAAAAAATCTTTTAAATCTAAACTCTATAATCTTAAAAACAAAATTGATAATCCCCTCTTCAAATATAAAATTTAATATTTTGAATTTAAATATATTGAATGTAAAAATCTATAAATGAATTTATATCAATACGCTAAAGGTTAACGTATTATAATTTATTCTAATAAATAAATTAAAAATAAATTGATGTATTTTAGTCATAAGTAGAACCATATTAATCTATTATAATTTTAGCGATTAATATTAAAAATGAATTAGTATGTTTATATAAATATAGCCAAATTATAATTTATTATAATAAAAATTAAAAATATAATTATTATAATGCATACAAGACATCTTATTGATTAAGTATATAATATCGAATATCTCAATAATTAAGTTATATTAACTCAAATAGTTTCTAGAATGGTATTATGTAATCTCTCAATAATTGAGTTATATTAACTCAAATAGTTTCTAGAATGGTATTATGTAATTTAACTATTTATTATAACAACTTGTTACTAAATTATCAATAATTATTCTTACCTATAAAAACATTCTTTACATTTTATTTTTCATTTAAAATTAAAGTATTTAAAATTTTCTTATTTTGTAATATTTTAATTTATTACACATATTGATTTCAATATAATTTAAATGATATGTACAATTTATTTTCTACAAAGATCTTTCAATAATTAATTATCACTTTAAAATATATTATTTTAGAATGGATCAAATATTTAAAATTATTAAAATCGCTTCAATATTTTATTTAATTACCAAAAACACTTAATAAGAATTTTTTAATTAATTTATATCTCAAAAATTAATGATAAATTATAAATTTTCTTAAAAATTAGTAAATATAAAAGTAGTTTAAGGATATTTCATTAATGATTACATTTATATTTAGTTTAGGACATTCAGAAAATATACAAAAAAAAAAAAGGAGCCTAAAAATAGCTTAACAATATTTAGTTATTTCTTTATTAAAAATAATCTTAGATAATTTTATGAAAAATCATATACGAATAAATCAATAATTTATATTTTAAAAGAATCTTAAAGATAAAATTAAAAATAAAGAGATAAAATACATCTGGTATATTAAAAAAATATAAATATTCCAAAAAATCATATAATTTTTAAAATTCATGTAATGAATTATTATCACTATGTAAAAAAAAATCTTAAAAGTTCATTCCTTAATAAGATGAAGATGAATATCATTCAATGATAAATGCTTTATACCATAAACATTGATATTTTTTATTTTAATTCTACTTAATACATAAAAGTTCTATCCAAATAATTATAAAATATAATTTAATTGAGAAAATATATTACAAATTAATATATATAATCAACTATAATCTCATTCAATTTTAGACACATATTTATCACTTTTCAAGAAATTATATTAATAACATAATATTTTTTATATGTTGTAATATGATAAATTTGTATTTTATTATGTAGCAGATAAACTAATAATTAAATATTTAAGTTATTTAATTAAATAAAAAATTTGAAAATTGTAATGATTATTATTTTTCATGTAAAATAATTAATAACATAATTTTATCAATAACATAATTATTTTTTCATGTAAAAATAATTAAATAAATTTAAAAATATAAGAAGTTTTCATGTAAAAATAATTTAAAAAATTTAATAATATAAAAAATTTCATGTTTGTTCTTTTTAGAATATTAATAATAATAAATATTTAGTTTTTTATATAATAAAAAATTAAATAAAAATAGTCAATAAAAATAAAATTATAAATTAAATTTATTTAAATTTTATTATTATAATTACATTAAGCAAGGTGGGAAGTCGCGACTAATTTTGAACAAAATATATGGAGCATGAAAAGTTGGGTGAGGTTATTGAGTTAGTAGGCTTGAGAAATTGCAGATTCTAGCTTATAAATTAAAAAAAATGATAAAAAAAAAAATCTGCTTTTGAAAAAAGAACAAGTGTCAATTTTGTTAAGCAAAAATGTTGAATCTATGAATTCAAAGATCAACATATGATTGCGTATAAAAAGGATAGATTGAGTTTTTTTTTTTTTTAAAAAAAAAAAAAAAGATTGAAAGGTTAGAGGGATGATCAAAATTCTAAAATCTGAAAATTTTGAGTATTACAGATTATTTAAATAATTTTTACAAAAATTAATACAATTATATAATTTAATGGGTCCAAAAAATTTATTTCATATGATGTTAAAAATTGAAAAATAAGTTAGTTAAATGTAGCAAACCTATAAATTTATAGTAATAAACCATTTTTTCATTCATAAATAGTTATATGACATCTATAAAAGAAAAAATCTTTATAATCAAGACTATTAATACAAACTTTATTATTAACACAACTAACAATGGCAAATTAGTTTAACTCTAAAATTATTATACTATTTTATCATGAATTTTCTTCATCACTCTGCATATTATCAATTGCGAAAATTTATACTAAATATAATATTATGGTGATATATATTGAAATTTATATGATAAGTTAAATGAGATCAGAGAAATTGTGTCTATGGTTATAAAATGATTCAAACCATTCACAATTGGCTTGAGTTACTTGTTAAAAAGTTGATTTAAATTCACTCATTAATTAAATAAATCAATTTCAAACATAAATTTAGGTTGGATATATTTGAATGAATAATTTCAAATACTTATAAACTACTATTGAAACCTCACAAACAGCTCGAATTAAAAATTTTAATATAATTATTTTTTATAAAAATGTTATTTAACTAATTATATATTTGATATTTATAAAATTAAACATAGTACATATATGACTAGACACTAATTGAAATGTAATATTGAATAAAATTAGTTAAGATTATTTAATTTTTATCAATTAGCTAATCTCATAAATATATTCCAACTCAATCAAAAAAAATTAACAAATCAAATTTAAATAATAAATTTTAGCTCGAATTGAAATAAAATTAATCAACTTGAGCATAATAATATTCTACTCAATTACAATTGTAACAGTATTTGATAATTTATCACTCTTGAATAACTAAATAAATAGTCTCAAATCACAAAATTCTCACAAAAAGAGAATATTTTTCTCAAAAAATAATTAAAAATACTAAATAAAAAATCTTAATAACAAGAGAAAAAATAAATAAAAAAAACTAATAAAATAGGGTATAAATATCTACTTTATTAAAAAAAATTTTTAAAAAAATTGCTACTGATAAAATATTATGACAATAGCTCAAACAAATAAAAATATAAGATTATTTTCAAAAGAAAACAAGAGTAAAGATTAAATTTTTTTATTTTAAACAAAATCTTGATTCAATTTTAATATCATATAAGTCCACAAATCTTAATCAAATGAAATTTTAATAGTTACATGCAATTATATTATGCATCAATATCACATTTATTATAACCTCGGAAATGTATTATAAATGAAGCAAATCAAATAATAATATTATTTTACGTGATTCATTCTTTCAATAGGGTTATGTTCACGGATGCTATGTTTTAATATTATCAATAATTAATTACATTGTCAATCTCAAATTCACTTTTTTTAATTCATTAACTCATTATACTCAAGAGGTCTTCCAACCGGACATTACTACATAAACAACACATAATGCACTTTTGACTCATATATTATCTCACCATACAACTATAATACAATTTATACTATTCATAACAAAATAAATAATTTTTCTTTCTCACTCTCTTCTAAAGATAATTGGACTATTTACTACTTTAATTTCAATGACTCAAAAATCACCAAACACAATAGATAAAAGTCCCTCTTATCAATGGCAAAAGCTCTCACTGCTTTAGGTAAAAGCTAGATAACTTTTTATGCAATACTCCTATTTATAAAGTTAATTCCTTTAAATCTTACTTGAGTAAGAATTTATAATTAATTAAAAATATAATTAATTAAAAATAACTCAAAATAGGAATCCTACAAATAATAGTCCTTCAATCAATTGAAGAATATTTCTCCAAAATAAACTAGAAAAGCCTTTATCCAAATTTCATTAAAAATTTGAGCCATATTCTAACAAATTTCTATCTTGACTTAAATTTTCTAAACTATATATACCTTAAACTTTTGAGTGTCCTTAAATCATCAATCTTCTATGCTTGAACTTAAATCCTTTAATTTCTTAATCTTCCTAAATCTCACTTTTTTCTTCAAATTAATTTTCATGTCAACAACTTTTTTGATTAAGATTTGAGTGATCATAATTAAGCATGCTAATTTTCGAGAAATTCAAAAATATGTGATCCATTGAAACGTGGCTCGATCCTATATATTAGAAGATACAAACATGATCAATCCACGAAAACATTTGGTCCCATTAGAAAAAGATTCAATCCACAGCTAGGGGGTCATAAAGTCATAGTAGAGAAAAGAAACTAAACCTTTAAGCTAAAGAAGGTATGGGCCAATACTCTTTTAAAGCAACCATAATTTGTACCAAAACTGCAAACACACGTAAAGAAGATTGATAATTTAATAAAAAAGATTTGAACATTATTAAAAAAAAAAAAAAAAGAGATGACAGTCGAAAGGGAGTGGGGTGTGTTAACGTGGAGGAGGCAAGCCTGATCAAAAGATTAAGCTGTGACCCCTGAAAAAGAAGTTCCCATTATCATTTTTCTTCTCATTCTTTTTATTAGTATTCATTGTGTAAACCACCATGGAAGAGTTTTTCTTTTTCTTCTTTTTTTTTTTGGGTCATTTATGGAGTTGGTGGTAGGGGCCGTTTTTATGTACATACATAGCATATTGGTCAAAGCTTCGCAAAATTTATTCTAATCACTTGATTATATTATTAAATCTTTATACTTTGATTCATGTATTTTGAATTCTTAAATTTATATTTTACATTAAAAAATTTGGTTATGATAAATATAACATTATAAGAAATTTGCTAATAAAAATTTTAAAATACTAGAAAATTATATTATATAAAAAATAATATTATTTAATTAATAAATTTAAAATGTTAGAGTTACAAAATTAATTGTCAAAAATAATAAATTTTTTAATTTTAATTTTAATTTATATTGGTTTTATTTATTTTCATCAATATAAAAAATAAAAAATTAAGAGTAATAAAATATAAGGGATCAATTGCATAACTATGCAAAATTGAAAGGGCTTAATAAAGCTTCTTTCATCAATCAAAGATTATGATATAGAGGCAGGCAGCTTAAAGAAAGAAAAAGAAATAGAGAGAAAGAAGAGAAGAAAGACCATATCAAAGCAACATGCTGGCCACTAATACTCTTCATGCCACTATTGACCAAACAACTTTACTTGAGATTCCCCAAACACACCCTAACCCAGTTGCCGTCCTAAGATTCTAAGGACCCAATTTAGATAACGACCCTTTTTTAAAAAAACTATCTTTAATCTTAAATAGTAGTAATTATTGTATCTAATTATCTTTTAAGTTAAGCTGAGATCACCTTTGTTACACCAAATAATACCAACCCCATTCACTTTTGGATATCTTGAAGGAGAATATTAAAATTTAATGGCTAACACGAACCCATTCACTTTTGGATATCTTGAAGGAGAATATTAAAATTTAATGGCTAACACCAACCATCAATATTAGGAAATTACCTATATTATGGCTTCTGCTACCTGCTTTTTGTCTCGATTATGAGTCAACAACCTTAATATATACTATTTTCGTGTAATCACATTAGCTTCTCCTCAATCCTATGATCTTACCCTTGAAAATGTCTCATTCCTAATTTGTCCAACTAAGTCAGGATTAGTCTGATTGACAGTGTATCTATCCAATAAATTTTTTGAGTCTTGAATTCGACTCCTTCCTCCTAATTATAATTAAGATAATAAAAAAAATCAATTATTCCTCCTTGTCTTAATAAGTATTAATTAATTCATCACTTCAACAAACTTTTAGCATATAATTATTAATTTGAACTCATATTTAAAATTTTTTATTTGATGATGTCTTTGTATTTACTATATTCTTTTTTTTTAAGTGTACATTATATCTTTATGTAGCATAGTGTGTGTGTATATATATATATATATTTTAATTTTCGTATGATGCTATAATAAGGTGATATAAAGTACAATACTTTAAAAATTAAAATACATGCAAAAAAAATAAAAGAATATATAATACGCTTTGATAGTGATAATTAAAGAGCCCATAAGCTATTTTTTCATATCAAGCAAAAACTAATCACAAAGTGGAAAACCAAAGAAAGATTAATGAAAATTTAATTTACTTCAGCGTTCAGTCCTACTCAAAGCAAAGCAAATTCTCTATCAAGAATCACCACCTCTACAAACCATCTCCAAACACGTGCCAAAAAAACACATTACACGTGCCAATCACTCCACCAAACTTCGATTTATTTTTCATAAAAAAGTAAAAATAATTTTTTTTAAAAAAAAAAAAACAAAGAGACCGTCACCAATCAATCAAATCAAGGTCTCCATGCACTAGTCCACACCACCGGCTGGTCCTTCCAGCATAGGAATATTCCGGCGGCATCTCCACCATACTGTGTCATTGACCAACCCTCCTTATACCTCCTCAACAAGGCACGTACATCATCACACACCTCATCACTAAACAAAACAGGGCTAAACCCACATGCATGCAACCTTGTAGACCACCGGCCACCCGTTTCCCGCCGCTCAACTGACTCTGACGGAGGACATGACACCAAGTCAACGATTGCACGTCCAGCTGCCCTTTCTAGCATCAATCTTTCATTACTTGTTCTTGAAAAGCTCTCTTCTAATGACTCGAAGTAAACCCTAAACCATCTTAAACATTCTTGAAAACCCCTTAAAAACTCTGGGCCATCAATACCCACATCAAGATCAGCTTCTTCTTCGACTATAGTGAAGATTCTTGGTTGTAATCTTCTAAAACATGATATAATATAATCTCTTCGGTTACCAACTGAAGAAACTGAGTGTAGAGACCCTATACAGTTGATTGCCAGAGCCTCATCTTCTTTAATATTTAATTCACCTAAGTTTAGGTCACATAAGTCACCAACATGATGTATAACATTAAATTTAAATGGTACCCCCATAAGCCTAGCAAATTTTTCCATTCTGCATCCAATTTCTTTCATTACTTTCTGGACTGACGCTAAACCTGATCCATTGCCTCCGCCACCAGTTTTGTTGGCCACTACGGTGGTTAGCCTAAGATGTGGTGTCTCATCTGTACGGGTTGCTAGGGCTTCTAGCAAAGTAGGCCACTGGGTGCAATATGTGTTACTAATATCAATAATATGCAATTTATTTTCCCCTTCAAATGCTTCGATAATTGCACCATTACTAGAAACGTGACCAAAACGTGCCCAAGGACTCACCTCTTGAAACTTCAATACCATCTTTCTTGTAGACTCGAAAGAGCAAGTTCTATCTGAAGCTGAAGCTAAAGTACGGTAGCACCGCTCGCCGGAGTCGGTCATCCTGCTAAACAGAGCTTGAAGAAAATAGGACGCAAGCTTCTGTTCTGTGTCACCATAGGGTGAGCCAACTTCATTAAGCATCCACATCAGTTGCTGTACACGGGCACTGTTCTTATCTGCTATAGCACGTGCAGTTTCGAGAAGGATATCGGCAGCCCACTTGCCGGAAAATTCAAAGTTTAGGTCACGACAAGGGGAGAAAGATAAGTCAGCGGGTTCAAGAACATGAGGATGGGTACTGGTGGTAGTAGTAGGAGTAGGGGTGCTAGTAGTAGTAGTGGTGGTGGGGTGTTGCTGATGGTGATAAGAAGGATAATAGTGTTTAGAAGAAGACGAACAGAAGTCTTCTTCATCCATGAAAAAGTTGAAGCATTCTTCGTCTTCTTGTTGGTAGTGATGATGCTGATTGTTGTTTTGTCTTGAGGATCTAGAGCTGCTAGAGGTTCTACTAGTAGAGTTATTGAAAGATTGATTATCAGATTGTTGTTGACGACTAACTAACCTAAACAAGGTATCCATCTAATGACAATCAACAACAAAAGACCCACATCAATAGAGATTCTTCGATTGATGAGATGTAGTCTGTTTAATCTGTTGGGTTCTTTTTTTTTTATTTTTTTTCTTGAAGTGAAGAAGAGGGAGGTATTATGTTTGTGTTTTTAACTGAGGCCAACTGGGGATGCGAAGAATGATTGAAAAGAGATATCTAGCTAGAATCTTGAACTTTTTATTTAGCTTATTGGGTTAGTTTCTTTTAATAATTTTTATGAAGATGATATATTATACATAGGGTGAGAGAGAAAGAGAAATAGGAATCTAAACTAGTGAAAAAAAAAATGCGCTTCACTTTACTTTTGTTGCAGTCGATGAAATTGGAGTGGGACTTAGACTATTTTCTAGCTATAGAAAAAATAAAAAAAGTAGAAAATAAGAGGAAATTAGACTTGAAATGTGGTATAAAAATAGCTAGTGTGGAAGTCCAATCTGACAAAAGAAGGGGCAAAGACTAAAAATAAAGAACCCAAGGTCAAGATGAGAGAATATGGTTAGTGGATTAGCTACTTTTGATAGAGAGAGAGAATGAATGTTAAAGATTTTAGTGGGAGCAGGCGTGCCATTACCAATTGGGTTTGGGAGAGAGAGATATGAGTCTATAAAAAAGCTGCCGGCGTGTGCATCATCATCATCATCAAACCCACCATCTACACATTCTTTCGTTCTTTCTTTCCCACCAAATCCCTCCCCAAACACTGCCAACAATTCCTCCACCATATGCCCACTTTTTTCCCCCTTTTCTATACTATATATGTAACATAAAAACCCATACATTCGCACTACTTAATATACTATTATTTATTACCCCAACACAACACCCATGGCCCCATTCTAATACCCATATCTACCATTCCCCATTATCTAGGGCATGCTCTTTTACCTTTTCCTTTTTAATTTCCCTCCACTAGTACCATATATACTACCCACTTGACTCAACTAATTTTAAGTCATCTTCATACTACCCAAATTAATCGGTTCTTTATGATTTGCACAACTTGGCTTTTTGTTGTCTCCACCCTGTTGTCCTCAAGTTGAACCTTATATAATTCTCTCTATAGACATATATATACTTGGTTGGCCTACCTTATACATGTATGTATACATATTTACTTATCAGCAAGATTAGCCCTACTAGCTACCTACATATATGTCTCATTTCTTGTGTCAAGGTGGGTATGTAATGTATTGAATATTGTAGCATACTATTTTATATCTCTTCCGAAATTCTCTTTGGTTCTTTTATAGTCCTTGGTTTCTACAAATCAATCATTACTAAAATTCCATGTGTGGATTCTTTGTCTCCTTGCAGATAGATTTGTTATTTCTTTGGAAGTTTTTCTCGGAAAACACCATTGTCTAGCAGAAGCAATAGCTAGGGCATTACCCAACTTTTTCCAATATACAAGTGCATTCACCCAGTGGTCATGGTGGTGGGATAGCTCAGACCAAGGGCAATTTAGTCACATTTAACTTTTCAGTTAATTTAGCTTGATTCAATAAAAATCATCCAATTTTGAAGATGATTTCAATCACAGTCAACTTTCAAAAATCATTTGAAGAACTAGCGAAAAAATTTTCCTCCTTCCTCAGTTCATGGGCAAGGCTTATAGTTTATTGTTATACATTAAAATCATACTTTTTTCTTGTGATATTTATTATTACTAATACATATAATAAACTATGAGACAAATCCTATCAAGGCTTAATCTATGGGATGTTTCCCAAATTTTGTATTTATAAATGAAACTTCAGGGTTTGTCTAATTGCCTCAACCATAACGCTAGTTGTGTTTTGAAGTGGGGTTTATATCAATTAAACAATGGCAAGTAGAGCTATGATTAATTAAAGAAAAATCCCAAATTTTTAAAAATAATGACAAGTAGAGACATAAATCTATGCTTTTCATCAAAACAGTGATTAATTAGGTCTTCGGCACTCTTTAAACTCTTAATCCGTGTGGAAATAATCAAACCCTTGATGTATAATTGATATGTGGTCCTATTATAACATGTTTAGAAGAAAAGAGACACGTAATAGAAGACATGGTCCACATGCTCTCTAAAAAAGCATTTTTAATGTAGATTAAGGGACATTTATACCTTCTTCTAAACAAAAAGGACTTGGTCCATGTGTGGCATGGTGCCATTAGGTCACAAGTCACAAATAACTGGTCCCATGACTGACTCTCCTTCACAAGCTTTTCCCTTTTTTGCTTGCATCTAATTATTATTTTTAATTAGAAGTTGACCAAAATTTATAACTCATAATATCATATTATTTAAGAGATAATTACAATGCCCATTAAATCATAATTAAGTTTACCAAAAAAACTAATTAGCATTCTCGTTTAATTCCTCTCTAAATGATGCTCGGAAAGGACTCCACTAGTCATCAAAACGAATTAATGCTCTTTGCATTATTAAACAATGCTGCGCATGAAGCATGAGGCTACATAAAATATATCTGAAAATGGCCATGGAATTTGTAGACTTGGGGTTGTGGCATGCATTTTTAAGCTATTATGTCACTATTAGGTTTGCTTCACATCCAAATCCAACAGTTTGGACTTTCCATTGAGAAAAAGAGAACACATAAATTGGCATGGCAGGCTAAGGCTTATAATTATTATTGACCTTTTGTTTTCCAATGGAAATGATTTATGTCTTTTTCTTTCGCTCTGATTGTTTATACTGGTAATAATATGCTGATGGGTGTCTTCAATATCCAACTTAACCATTGTCTAGTAGGAAATGGCTTATAGATGCATACAGCCATTTGTCTTTGTTAAGTAAAATGAGAAATAGTAGAAAATATTGCATATATGTTATCAGTGTTATAAAAAAAATGGATTATTATTTTTTTTAATATGGAGAATGAGAAAATTTATATTAATGAGATTTGAATTTTGATATCTATTCTTAAATAATACTATATTACCATTAAATTAAAAGACTAATGCACGTGCAGATATAATATGATGATAAAGGGAATTTTATGGAAAGTGTGAGTTTCGAGTTTAATTCTTTTTATTCACTAGTATAGTGGAAGTTATTGAAAGGGGAGGACTACCCCATATTATATAGTCTATAATGTTGTTTCGGCTCATGAAGGCTCTCATGGATAAAAAAAAATTAAGACGCTAATTTTTTTAATTAATTTCATTCAAAATAAAATTTAAACTTAGAAATTTTATAATCCTGAAAACGATATCATATATATTACAGCCATCCGCAACTCACACGTATATAATAAATCCAAAATTGAACATGCTTTATTTTTATGGTCATTTTCTGCCACAATAATTTCTGGATCACAATCTAAAAATTTCTAGTGATGCAACTAGCTATCCAATCGTCCTGCTTAAGGTGCTTTTCTGAGTCTCTTTTCCTGACAGGTATCACCAATGAGATGATTCTGCATCACTCATCAAAAGAAAAATAATATTTACAGAATTTAAAAAAAAAAAAAAACATGATGAATAGCCAAGCGAAGCTCAATCTTGATGAATATTTTTAAAATTGGATTAAAAATTAAACTGATTAGTTGATTTATTTCTAATTTGATTAATTTAAAGTTTCAATTGATACAATTTAAATAATCAATTTTTTAAATGATATATATATATATATATATATATATATATA
>CATIWR010185641.1:0-14010 GCA_949677035.1 Omphalea diandra
CTAGTGTGTCAATGATATAATAGCCTGTGTGGCAAGAACATTTGATAGCCTGTGTGGCAAGAACATTTGATAGCCTGTGTGGCAATGATATAATAGCTTGTTTGGTAAGATCATTTGATAGTCTGTGTGGCAATGATATAATAGCATGTGTGACAAGATCATTTGATAGCTTGTGTGGCAATGATATAATAATATGTGTGGCAAGATCATTTGATAGTTTGTGTGGCAATGATATAATAGCCTATGTGGTAAGAACATTTGATAACCTATGTAGCAATACTATAATAGTCTATTTGGCAGAAATTTTTGATAGTCTGTGTGGCAATGAGATCTATAGCCAGTGTAGTAACAATATATATATATAGCCTATGTGGCAACTAAAAATGAAAGCCTTTGTGGCAATGATATCTATAGTCTATATGACAGCAATTTACGACATCGCGTGTGGCAATAACCTTTAATAGCCTATGTGACATTTAAGAGGAAAAACTCTTTATTTCGTACATGGATATGAAGATGAGTTATTTATGTTTAAATATTGTTACGCTATTTGAGATTGAAGTATCATTATGCATTTACTTACTGAGTATGCAAACTCATTCTTTTGTATGAAATCCTATTTCAGGAAGAGTAGACTAAAGATTGCATCCAGTATACTTTTCAAAGTCGCTATCTAGCAGTGTAATAGAGGTTGGGCCAGTATGTAGTCAGTTAGTATTTTAGTTTGATTATTCATGTATGTTTTGTTGTAAATAATTACTAAGTGGTGAACAAGAGACATAATGAAAAAAAAAAAAATTTAATCAGGTCTTTTAAATGACAATGGATAGACTTAAAGAGAAATTTAAATGATTATTAAATGGGGTGTGACATCCCTCCTCTCATGGGTTGCCTCATCTCCATCCAACCAATATATATATATATATATATATATATATATATAAACTAAATTAGTAGTTTAGCTATTAGTTTTACTAATTAACTTGCTCACTTAGTATAATACTACTAATAAGGACTACTCTTAATAACTAATAATTAGACTATTTATTAATTATAAATTAGCAGTGAATATTAGAAATAATTTTAATTTTACATTAATATGCAAGTCATTTATTATTATTTATTAAAGTATCACTTATTTATTTTAGTACTTAAATGATGAAAAGTGAGAAATGTGAAATTTATTTTATTTTAGTTGATAAATATTAAAAATGATAAGTTTAATTTGTTTAATTAATTAAAATAACCTAATATCTACACTGGTGTCGAACTGAACTTAACCATTTTGAAAGAATAGAAGAACCAAACAAAATCATCTCAAATTTATAAGAAACTGAATCAGATTGAACCGAAAATTAAAAAAGATATTACTCCGCAATCTTTAAAATCTTTGATATTTTGATTTGGTTGTAAAGATTTATAAATTCTAAAATTTGACTGAAGAATGCTTGTCCATGCCCACCATCACTGCCCTTCCCCTCTCCCCAATGACATTTTTAAATACACGTACTTTCATTTTCATATTATTTATAGCCTCGTATTGGATTTACTTAAGTTTAGCAATGATATAACACTTTGATCCTACATATTTATACAAATGATATTTATAAAAAATAAAAAAAAAAAAAGCAATTAGTATTAAAAAAAAAACGTATACTTTCATTTTTGTATAGAAAATAATCCAATTTAGTCTGATAGCTTTTTAAATTAGGAAGTTAACATAAAAACCTCTACTTTTACTTTTGTGTCAAAATAAGAATAGTAACATATTTTATCAGATAAAATTATTATTTATATTAACACTTTTTTTTATTCTTTTTTATTCTTTTCAAAAAAGAATAGAATAAATTACTAGTAAAACTAGAAAATATGAAACCACATATGAAATTGAAAATGATTCTTATGATGGAATTTTACTACATATAAAAATGAGAACTCAAATGATGAAATTTACTTGTAAAAATTATCGATAATTTTAAAAAAAAATTATTCAAATATTTATATATTTAAAAAATAAAAAATAAAAATAATTATGCATTTCTTGAGTTTGTACAACTAATAAAATATTATTTTTAGTTGGTATACGTATGCTTGTATTTGTATTTTTTAAAATAAAATAAAATTCAAATATTAATAAATTGGTTACACTATTAAAATAAATTTCAATTTATTTCAATCTTAAAAAAAAAAACCAAAGCAATTAAAGCTCTCATGATAAGAAAAAAGTATTATGACATCATATATGTAATTTATACTTATTAAAATAAAAAATAATTAAAAAATTTGAAATACTTCAAATATTTAAATGGTAATTTTGACCATAAAAAGAATAATAATATTGATAGTCAATAATAATAGTTTCAAAAAATAAAAGGTCAATATATTTTAATTTAATAAGTAGATAATTTGGTTATATAATTTTACAAAATATCATTAACTTTTATTTTATAAGTACATTACAACATGTTGGCCCTTGGCACCAAGAAGGGAGGTTGAATTTGTGTATAAAAATTAAAATAAGATGGTAAGAAAGAAAATTAGTAGAATGGAGAAATAAGATTTATAATAGTTCGGGTATAATTGATCCTACGTCCACTCCACAATTCTCAGTAATTGGGTGTTTCACTATCTTCTAATGGTATTTTCAGGCTCACACCAAACTTTTACATTTGTGTTTTGAAGGCTCACACAACAACCTTTACACTTGTGTTCTTGACGCTAACACAACAACCTTTACACTTGTCTTTTTAAGGCTCACATAATAACCTCTCTTAGTGTTTTTACAAGCTCACACTACAACCTTTACAAAATAGTATTTATGCTCACACTAAACAATCACCTAAAGAAAAGAAAAGATTGAGTGGCAAAATTGCAAGAGTTTGGATTACAAATTAATGAACTCTCTTGCATTCACAGTTGTTTGGTGAGATATTTATAGCCTATACCCACCAAAGAGACGTTGTAATAAAACTGGTAGCAAATCTTCAAAGTATGCTAGACAAATTTTTGTATTAAATGCTTGTCAATATTCATTCGCAGTCGCTACTACTCTTACGTGGTCGCGATTTTCCAATTTCCATACGGGAGCCAAAACTTGCAACGAAAAATCTCATTTGTGTCTAATGGCTAGTCCATGTGTCATCTTCCCATTGGTTCACTAGGAAAATATAGTCATTGTCTTTCACCTGCTCACAAAAGTAGCGTTCGCGATTTTCCTTGTATAAGTCGCAACTTAGGACGCGAAATCGTCTGCCAAAAATGTTTGTCTTCTTCCTCATGATTCACGGTCACTACCACAAGTTGCCATCGTGATTTTTATCTTTCACACTTGTCAAGCTGTGGTTGTGGACTTGATTCCCTCTTGAGTTACTTCGAATTTCATGGTCACAATTGAGGCGTGATACTCACTGCCAATTCGTCTGTGACTTTGGATCTCCTTTCTTTGAATTGGTCGCGGCAAAGAAGTGGTCCACGAATCCAACTGTCCAATTTATCAACATGCCTTAGTCTAGTTCGCGATCGCGATTAGTGAAGTTGCGATCGCGAATTAAGAGGCACTTTGCTTTCTTTGAAGATTAAGAACTTCATCCAACTTCAAATATAGAGACTAACTAAAAACTGCAAAACAACACTTAAATGAATCATTGAAATTGATCAATCTCCTTTGTCAAGATTAAAAGTGGTTTAACACTTAAGATTAACCATCCTAGTCCAATAATCTCCCCCTTTTTTATTTTGACAACTTAAATTGATCCAAAGGCAAAATAATGTAAAAATATTAAGTTGGAGTGAAGTTAAGGTAAAATTTCAATGAATAAAACTTAAGATAAAAAAATTCCTAAATATGACATTCAATCATTGAAAAAACTTAAGTATGAAGTTATGATGCGCCCCCTCAACTTATGTTATAAGTTTCAAGTTATTATTTTCTTCCCCTTAATCTTAAGTTATTACTATCTCTCCCCTTTGGCAAGATCAAAAAGAGGTTGAAAGAGGAAAATGAAAATAAGCACAAGTATACATAAGGAGCAAAATAAGAATGCAAAATATAAAGATAAAATTCATCAATCACATAAGATAATAATTTGCAAAGAAACAACCTTATTATATATATTACTGTAGGATCACACAAGTTTGAAACATAAACAAAAGCAAAAAAAAAAAATTACAAAGGATTCCTAATCTAGAGAGTAGGAGAATCATCATCATCTCCAGAAGATGCTTCATCTTGCTCTTGTGTTGCTCCTTCGGCTTCATGCTCATCCTCAACTTCGTCTTCATTGTCATCTTCATCTTGCATATCTTTAAATTCGATGAAGTCCAAAAGATGACAAAGAGGAACCCCTAGTTTCTCTTAAAGATCCACCATATCACTGTGAAGATGTGATAGAAATAAGAATCTCCTCTTCATCATCCTCATCAATTTATCCAATTTGTGATCAATGGAGGCAAAAGACAACTTAGTCTTTGGTTTTAGTTGAGGAGGAGGGACTTAAATTGTGCCTTCTTTAATGTGGAGTCGCTTCCTTTTTGAAGCTTGTGAGGTTTCCATCTTTTTTGCTCCTACTGCACCAAGGGTATAGGCATAAGTGTCTGGATGAATAGCTTTGGTGTTTATAAGGTAGGAAAGATATAGAAAGTTTTGGGATGGTAGAAGTTTCTTGGTGAGGAATTTTTCTTTTTCCTCATCAAGGGCTCCAACAAAATGGTATACGACAGCGATATGAGAAGGCAGCAAAAATTGGCTTTTGGGTTTGGTACTCATGTGAATCAATTGATCCACAAGGTATCGGCTAGTTTGGATGGCTTTATTTTTGACAAGGCAAAAAAGAAATGCCAAGTCTTTTTAAGACACTTTCTCGTTACCATCACCTCTTGCATTTACGAAAAAGGTGATGATATAGTGGAGTATCCAAAGGGGTAGGGATTTGATGTATTTAGATAAAGAAGAGCAGAGGTTGTGTTTGGTTTCAATGGATATTTTTAACCAAAACTCGAAATAGATAACATCAAGTGTGGAGATTATGAAGGGGATGTTTTCTCTGACTTGTAAATTAAACAGAGAAGAGAATTGGTCGAAGGTAATGTAAAAAGGGTCGCCAAAGGCTTGAAACACTAACCCTTATTGCCTTGCTTTTGAATCAGCTTTTCGACTCAATTGTATGGTGCACATAAACTCTCAAACAACCTCTTCGTAACCGAGTTCATCTTAGAAGATGAACTCATTCCAGCCCAAATTTGAGAGAAAAGTTCGTATTTCGGCATTGATACCCAAGGTTTCCAGCGTAAAAGTTGAGGGTATCTTGTTTAGGAGAATGATTTTGGAAGAGTTGGCTTTGAACTTATCTTTTTCTTCCTTAGTAATTCCTTTCATGAGATGGAGGGCAGGGGGTACAAAGGGTTGAGCCATTGCCTTCCCTTTGTCTGCCTTGGAGAACTTCTTTAGAGCCATAGCAATAGAGGAAGAGATTTTGGGAGAATTTTAGAGAGATTTGAGAGAGTGAAGATGTTTGGAATAGTAGTGAGAATGTCACTATTGAAGGGGGTATTTATAGCCTTTGAAGGGGTGTAAAAATGGCTATAAATGGCTAGAAATGAATTAATGAAGAGTTGGCAACAGATGGGAGTCAAATCACTTAAATGTCTAGGCGATTACTCTAATTTGTGTCTACAAATCCATGAGTTGCGATCGTGAATTCTAAAAAATATGAGTAATGGATAAATTTTCCTCAAGAATACACGCCTTAACGGTCAAATTTTTGAAAATTTGACCAAAATGCGCAGTGGAGCTAAAATTTTGCGGACGCGAATTGATATTTGACAGTAGGGTGAAATTGACTTGTAATTCACGATCGTGAAGGAAGGATAGTGACCTCTAATTATGAGTCAGTAATGAAAAATAGTTGAATTTTGAAAACAAATTGTGATCCACTTAACTATATCAACCACAAATATCACAAATCAACAAATATCAATACACATAGCAATATCATATATAAAAATTTTCACTTTAGGGAACTTCCATCAAGCATTCTCAATTCTCTCTTAATGAAGCTCATCCTTTCTTCATTTAGAGGTTTAGTGAAAATATTTGCAAGTTGATGATTTGTGTCAACAAATTCTAACACAACATCACCCTTTTGCACATGATCTCTAAGAAAATGATGTCTAATATCTATGTGTTTACTCCTAAAGTGTTAAATGGGATTTTTAGAGAGATTAATAGCACTTGTGTTATCACATTTAATAGGAATGTGATCAACCACTTTGCCAAAATCCTTTAATTGTTGTTTCATCTAAAGGACTTGGGTGCAATAACAATCCGCCTCCACATACTCGGCTTCCGCTGTGGATAAGGCAACCGACACTTGCTTTTTACTAAACCAAGAAAGTAGGCATTCACCTATAAATTGGGAAGTTTCAGAAGTGCTTTTTCTATCTAATAAGCTACCTGCATAATCCGTATTCGAATAACCTACGAGACTAAAGGAAGAATCCCTAAGATGCCATAACCCTAAGCAAATTATGCCATGCAAATATTTAAAAATCCTCTTGACAGCATTTAAATGAGACTCTCTAGGAGAGGATTGGAACCTAGCACACATACAAACAGTAAACATGATCTTTGGCCTAGAAGTAGTAAGATAAAGCAGAGATCCAAACATATCTCGATATCTCTTTTCATTTATCATTTTGCTCGATTCGTCCTTATCTACCTTAATGGTACCACTCATTGGAGTTTTTGCTACCTTGCAACCATCCATGCCAAATTTCTTGAGTATCTCCCTTGTGTATTTGGCTTCATTGATGAAGATCCCTTCCTTGGATTGCTTGATTTGTAGACCGAGAAAGAACTTGAGCTCTCCCATCATGCTCATTTCAAATTTCCTAGTCATACACTTAGCAAAATCCTCACAAAGAGATTCATTAGTAGCATAAAAAATGATATCATCAACATAGATTTGAATAATTAATGTGTCACGTTTATGCTTCTTAACAAAAAGTGTGGTATCCACCTTTCCTTTTTCAAAATCATTTTTCAAGAGAAATGAACTAAACCTTTCATACCAAGCTCTTGGAGCTTGTTTCAAACCATATAAGGCTTTGTTCAACTTAAAGTATGGTTTCGAAAACAATGTGACTCAAAACCAAGAGGTTATTCAACATAGACTTCCTTCTCAATGATGCCATTCAAAAATGTACTTTTCACATCCATTTGAAAAAGTTTAAAATTCATATGACATTCAAAGGCTAAAAGAATCCGACTACCCTCTAATCTTGCTACGGGGGCAAAAGTTTCTTCATAGTCTATGCCTTCCTTTTAGTTGTATCCTTAAGTAATCAATCTAGCTTTGTTTTTAGTGATGAAACCTTATTCATCTAACTTGTTCCTAAACACCCACTTATAGCCTATAAATGGGAATTATTGAGTACTAAAGACAAGTTCACATACCTAGTTTCTCTCAAATTAGTTGAGTTTCTCTTACATAGCAAGTACCCAACTCTCATCATCAAGAGCCTCATCAATTGACTTTGGCTCAAGTTGATAAACAAAAGCAAGATTATTATCTAAAAGATTAAGTTTAGATCTAGTACTTACACCCTTAGATGTATCACCAATGATCAAGTCCTTGGGGTGATATTTGGAAAATCTCTAATCCTTGGGTAGATCTTAGCTTGGCTCTACTTGTTGATGATGTTGGTCTTCATCTAGTCTTGGTGAATCACCTTCTTCTTTATCTTCTTTTCTTGTAAAATTTTCCAATTTCAACTTCTCAAAGTCACCTATAAGATAATTAACAAAAATACCTTTCCCAAGATCAAGTTTACTAGATTCATTGAAAATAACATTCATAGACTCTTCAACTACCATTAAACTTTTGTTAAAGACTTTATATGCTTTGCTTGAGGTGGAATATCCCAAGAAGATACCTTCATTGGTTTTTGAATCAAATTTTCCAAGATTATCCTTGGTGTTCAAAATATAGCACTTACATCCAAATACTCTAAGGTATGATATCTTGGGTTTTCTACCATTCCATAGCTCATTGGATGTTTTATTGAGAATGGGTCTTTTAAAAACTCTATTTGCAATATAACATGCAGTGTTAATGGCTTCGGCCCAAAAGTAATTTGGTAGAGAATGCTCATTGAGCATTGTCCTAGCCATTTCCATCAATTTTCTATTTTTCCTCTTTATAACATTATTTTGTTATGGTGTTCTAGGAGCTGAAAAATTATGAAAAACTCCATTCTCCTAGCAATAACTTTCAAAAGACTCATTTTGAAATTCCTTTCCATGGTCACATCTAATAGAATATATGAAGTAACCTTTTTCATTTTGAACCCTTTTTGCAAAGCTTTTAAAAGCATCAAATGAATCATTTTTATGAGCTAGAAAAGATACCCAAGTAAACCTAGAGTAGTCATCTATAAGGACTAGTGCATAATGTTTTCCACCTAAGCTAGCACTTTTAGTGGGTCCTATCAAGTCCATGTGAATAAGTTGAAGGGGTCTAGTTGAACTTACAACATTTTTGGTTTTGTGAGAGGCATGGTGTTGCTTCCCCATTTGGCATAGACCACATGTCTTGTCTTTGGAGAAGTTTAGCTTGGGAAAACCTTCCATTAACTTTCCTTTAGATAAGCGTTAAAGAAGATCCATGTTGGCATATCCAAGCCTTCTATACCACAACTAAGCTTCATTGCTCATAGACATAAGACACTTAAAAGATTGGTTAGCCAAATTTTCTAAGTCAATTGGGTAAGTATTGTCTTTCCTTTCACCCTTGAAAATAACCTCATCATCCACTAAAGTGGTGACTCGGCATTCCCTAGGATTAAAGGTGACTTTGTTACCTTTGTCACACAATTGACTTACACTTAACAAATTATGTTGTAAGCCACTAACTAAAAGAACATTATCAATTAAAGAGCAACCATTCTTACCAACGGCTCCAATACCAATTACCTTACCCTTGGCATTATTGCCAAATGTGACATCTCCACCTTGTTTTTCTTTTAATGCCATGAACAACTTCTTATTTCCAGTCATATGCTTGGAACATCCACTATCCACATGCTAATTGCTTGATTTAATGGTAGCCACACTCCTTTCCATAATAAAAATGAGTTACATTTTCTTAGGTACCCAAGCATACTTAGGTCCTTGGGGGTTAGAAGATGAAGGGTCCTCTAGTTTGAGGTGAGCCTTCCTAATATAGCAATGAATATTAATGTGTCTAAATCTCATGAAATAATGACATTGAAGTTTGGACTTATGAGTCTTTCTCCTATACACAAATTTAATATGACTAGGAGGCCTTCTCATACCCTGATCATGTGAATGCATGCATGAACATGTATGATAAGTAAAAGTAGAGAATTTTTTATGAGAATGATCATGTTTTTTATTATACAATGATCATGTTTTTTATTATACATATAAGCATGGTTAGCTCTTTGAGTCTTGGCTCTATAGCTTGGGGAAGCCTTCCTTTTGCCCTCAGGCTTAGAAGGCTTAGTGCTAAGAGCACTTTTCTTTCCAATTACCTTTATCTTTGAGGATTGCGGTTCCGAGGATCTAACAAATATAGTTTGAGAAGATGAGGAGTCTCCATTGAATCCTAGACCATGTCTAATTAGTGAAGGTCTTTGTGACATAATCAATGTGTCCAATGTTTCTTTTCCTTTATGGAACTTAAAGATTGAGCTTCTAAGTTTAATCACTTCTCCTATTAGAGTGTCATTCTCCTTTCTCAGTGAAGCCATAAAAGAACATGAAATAGAAAGACTATCCAGTGATTTTTTTAGCTCATCATTAGATGCTCTCAATTCTCTTACAATGTCATTGAGGGATTTATATTCATCCTTTAGCTTTTGATATTTTCTTTTATAAGATTTCATTTGTGACTTGTATTTGTCACATCTCATGGTTAGAGCCTCTAGAAGCTTTTCATCAAACTCATCAAATTCAAAATCAAAATTAGAATGAGAAGAAGTATTTACCTCATTTGTAGAGTCTTCTTGTGCCATGAAGCAAATATTGACAACTTCTCTTTCTTCCTCTTCTTCACTTGAGCTATCATCTTAAGTGGCTGAAAAATTCTTCTTTTTCTCTTTCTCCATCTCTTCTTCTTCTTCAATATGGGACACTCATACTTGATGTGGCCTTGCTTACCACATTCATAGCAAGTGACATCGTTGGATTTCTCTTTTGGACTAGAAGTTGTCTTCTTGAAGCCTTTTCTTTCTTTTCTTCTTTTGATTAACTCATTTGTCCTCTTTGAGAGCATTTCTAGCTCATCTTCCTCCTTGTCACTTTCTTCATCACTTAAGGTAATTTCTACCTCCTTCTCCTTTGCTAAAGACTTAAGAGTCAGGGTTTTTCTTTCTTTTTCTGGTTTATCTCCTTGGCCTCTTAGCTTCTTTATTTGTTCATCGTTTTGTAAGGCTAGCTCATGAGTCAAGAGTTTGCCTATCAAGACACCTATTTGCACCTTTCCAATCTCTAGATTGGACTCTTGGATGTTGCACACTCTAGTTCTAAATTTATTTAAAGGATGGGTTTTGAGGATTTTTGTGTTTACCTCATAGTTTGTGAGTGTCCTTCCGAATTTCTTCATGTTGGTGACGATAGATAGGACCTATTCGTCATTTCGGCGATACTTTCATTGTCTTTCATCATGAATAGCTCCCATTTGGTTACGTACATCTCCAACTGGCTTGACTTTACTAGAGTTATGCCTTCATGGTAATTCTTAAGTGTCTTCCAAATGGCATGTGTTGTTTGACAATGTTGCACTCTTCCAATCTCTTCTCTAGAGAGAAAGCTTAGAAGAATGGTCATTGCCCTTTTGTTTTTGCCATTTGATCTTCGATGTGCTTCAACCCATTCTTTTCTTAGGATAAGTTCTTCAATTCCATCCACTGCCTTAATGGGTGGCTTTCATTCTTTTACCACCACATCCCAGAGGTCCACCACATCTGTGTCAAGACAGATTTCTATTCTATACTTCCAATGAGTATAGTCAGTTCCATCAACGTGAGGCTTGAGGTGTGAGTGGATTCCCTCTTGTGCATTAATCTTTTACTAACCAATAAAGGTTTGTTTGAGTGTTGAGGCTTTGATACCACTTATTGGCCCTTGGTACCAAGAAGAGGGGGAAGGGGAGGGGGGGAGGAGGGTTGAATTGGTATATAAAACTTAAAACAAGATGGTAAGAAAGAAAATTAGTAGAATGGAGACACAAGATTTATAGTGGTTCGGGTCTAATTGACCCTATTTCCACTCCACAATTCTCAGCAATTTGGTGTTCCACTATCTTTCAATGGTGTTTTCAAGCTCACACCAACTTTTACACTTGTGTTTTGAAGGCTCACACAATAACATTTACTCTTGTATTTTTAAGGCTCACACAATAACTTCTCTTAGTGCTTTTACAGGCTCACACTACAACCTTTACAAAATGGTGTTTATGCTCACACCAAACAATCTCCTAAAGAAGAGAAAAGATTGAGTAGCAAAATTGCAAGAGTTTGGGTTACAAATTAATGAATTCTCTTGCATTTACATTTATTTGGTGAGGTGTGTATAGTCTCTACCCACCAAGGAGACATTGCAATAAAACTAGTAGCAAATCTTCAAAGTATGCTAGACAGATTTTTGCATTAAATGCTTGTCAGGATTCATTCGCGATAGCTACTACTCTTTCACGGTCGCGATTTCCCAATTTCCATATGGGAGCCAAAACTTACAGCAGAAAACCCTGTTTGTGTCTAACTGCTAGTCCACGTGTCATCTTTCCATTGGTTCACCAGGAAAATATAGTCATTATCTTTCACCTGTTCATAAAAGTAGAGGTTGCGATTTTCTTTGTACAGGCCGCAACTCAGGACGCGATTGAGGATGCAAAATTGTCTGCCAAAAATGTTCATCTTCTTCCTCATGATTCGCGGTCGCTACCCACAAGTTGTCATCGCGATTTTTATCTTCCAACGGTCACTTGGGACACTTGTCAAGTTATAGTTGTGGACTTGATTCCCTCTTAAGTTACTTTGAATTTCACGATCGAGACTAAGGCGTGACACTCACCGCTAATTCGTCTGTGACTTTGGCTCTCCTTTCTTTGAATTGGTCGAGGCAAAGAAATGGCCCACGAATCCATCTGTCCAATTCATCAACATGCCTTAGTTTAGTTCGCGGTCGCGATTAATGAAGTTGCGGTTGCGAATTAGGAGGCACTTTATTTTCTTTAAAGATTAAAGACTTCATCCAACTTCAAATATAAAAACTAACTAAAAACTACAAAATAACACTTAAATGAATCATTATAATTGATCAATCTCTTTTGTTAAAATCAAAAGTGGTTTAAGACTTAAAATTAACCATACTAGTCCAACACAATTGAATCTAGACCCTATTTATTTTATCATATTATTTAATAGTAAATTTTTTTTTCAGGGTGAAATTTTTTTAAAATTCTTAGATTGACAAGATTATCCTAGTGGTTAGTGTGCTGAATTTTTTATTTTTGGCTTTAGAAATGCATTAATGTATAACTAATTGTATTCCCTCTTTTTTTATAACTTATTTTCATATTAATTATCTTTTACAGGAACAACCCATTAATATGTATAAAATTTTTATATTATTGAAATTAAAACTTCAACTTCTTTCAAAATATAAATAGTTAGCATTCAAAAAAATTATTATACCATAAATTATTATTTTTATATAATATTCAAAAATATTGCCTAATAGAATAAGATTTATATTTTTTAATAAAATTAGATTATTATATTGAAAATGAAATTACTTTTAACATAAATAAAGAATAACAACAAATTTTAAATTCGATATAGTTTTTTCACACTTTATTCTAATTGTTTCCCTATTTATTTTTAAAAGAAATTCATTTTTAGCAAAATTTATATGCATTTTTTAAAATTTTTATTGCCAATTCATATAATGAGACGTGTAAGCACTACATTTTAGTTCTAATATTTGTACAAAATATATTTAATTTCTTTTTCTAAAAAAATTATGCATGGAAGTAACATAAAAAAAAAATAATATTAAGAATGGGCATAAATGGGATTTTTAGCATATTAGGTATAACACAAGTTTCTTAATTAAATTACATGATTTAGCTTTAACAATTTATGCTCCAAAAATGATGTTATCTTTTTTTTTTAACTAATAATAATACAATTTTTTTATATTCTTTCCATATATATTATTTAAAAAAATAATAGCATGAATTACTTGTTAAATAAGAAAATCTGAACCCGCAAGGGAAATTAATAAAGAGTTCTTTTAATTTAATTTTATATAAATGAGTACATATAATACAAGAAAAATATATTTAACAACTACAAATTTCAAAAAATTGTCATTAAATTCATTCAACGATGAAATGTCAGACAAATAAATCTAATGCGAAAAACTCATAATTGTACAATTAGCAATGAAAAATAATATATTGCTTAATTAACCTCGTTAAATTATTATTTTTATATTGTTGTTAATATCATCTTAAATATAACATAAGTGTTGTCCCTAGGCACCAAGAAGGGGGTTGAATTGGTGTATACAAATTTAAAATAAAGATGAAGAGAAGAAGAAAGAATAGTAAGGACACAAAGATTTTATAGTGGTTCAGGCAAAACAATCTCTACGTCCACTCCCCAATCACTCAATTGGGTATTTTACTAAGTCAATGGTGTTTTCAAGCTCACGCCCAACTTACTACAACTTGTGTTTTAATGGCTAACACACAACCTTACAATAAAGTGTTTTCTAGGCTAACACAAAACCTTACTCAAGTGTTTTAACAGGCTAACACTAAAACCTTTCTTAGAGTGCTTTGGTAGGCTAACACAAAACCTTACAATCTGGTGTTTATTGCTCACACCTAACAAATGTAAAGAAGATGAAGAAAATGAGTAGCAAAGACTTAAGAGCTTTCAATGCTTGTAATAAATTTGTTAGCAACCTTCTTCATGGCT
>CATIWR010185682.1:0-15557 GCA_949677035.1 Omphalea diandra
ATCTTCAATTTGCAATCAGCATTAGCTAGAATGTTTTTGGGCTTTAAATCTCGATGAAATACATTTGCTGCAATCAATAAAGAACACTGAATCAACAATTAGTAGAGCCATATATTAAAGCCAAAGGACACCAAAATACACGAACCTGTATGTATGTATTTTAAACCACGTAAAAGCTGGTATAAGAAAAACTGATAATGCTCTGGAGTAAGATCATCATTTGCCTTAATAACTTGGTGAAGATCAGATTCCATCAATTCAAAAACAACATAGATATCTTTGAATTCTCTACGTGAAGGAGGAAGCATGATATGCTTAATTTCTACAATGTCAGGATGACGAAGCAACCGGAGAAGCTTAATTTCTCTCAAAATGCGCGTGGCATCAGAAACATGCTCAAAAACATCATTAATCTTCTTAATGGCAACCTTTTCTCCGGTATGAGTGTCAACTGCAGAGCCAACAACACCGTAACTGCCTTTCCCAATGACTTCTTGTACTTGGTACTGGCTTGCCTCTCCATACTCGGTGAAGAATTCTGCTTCTTCTGAGCTCTGAACAAAGAACAGCAGCATCTGCTAATATTAACTCCAAACTACAAAGTTTACATGCAGAAGTACTGTATGGAGGGGGGGGTGGGTGAAGCACGTGTAAATTACATGAAATTGAACCTTTTACTAGATAACATCATTGGTTGATAAACACCCAACCATGAATTCTCTATGAAAGAGAGGTCAAGATGGAAACTCCATCCTTTAAGGCTCTGTTAGTGCTAAGAAAAACAACACTGATTAAATATTCCCCAGGATGAAAACTGAAACATATTAATGTGGAGGCAAAATTAGAGATCCACCTTCTTTAACACGTTCTGCACAACATTCTATGATCCTCACGAAACAAAATAAAAGAATGATATGTTCATTCACCATCCACGTTGCATAACACAAAACCAATCAATATAATATATCTGGCATCATAAATCTAGATGGGTCTTCACAAATGAAACAATGAAGCCCAAGAATAATTGCTTACCAAGAAAAAACAAAAAAAGAACAAGCCCCCACATAAAAAGCACAATTACATCTTCTATTATCCTTTTTAAGGCTCTCTTGGTATTAAGGAATAAGCTATCCACATCTACAATCTTTTAGAAATGCTATTCTACGAAACATAATATGAAAACAATCAGTAAAATTACATCTTTTACCATCCTCTACGACCCATTAATTGAAGAAAACTTTAACAAACTTATTTGTCTTGTACAAGTCAAGTATCAGGATTAATTCGTTAAATTTCTAAATTTCAGATGCATTTTTTACCAAAAAAAAAAAATAATGAACTTAATCAGCTTCATGTTGTCCTTAAAGTAACATCTTCCTAGAATTCATCACCTTATATTTAATCTTGTTGGCATATTTACTAAGCGGCCAATCAAAACCCATATTCAATAAGCGAGAGAGAGAGAGAGAGAGAGATAATACTACAAATCATAACAAACAAACATATGCTAACATATATAAATATATAGATCATCCCAAAAAAAAAAAAAAGAAAAACAAAGATTGCCCAAAATCTCTACAATAATTTGAAGAGGAGGAGGAATGAGAGGAGATGGGGAATGATGACTACCTTCTTGCGTGGATCCATAGAGCTAATACCGAAATGGGTATTGCGTTTAGGAACTCTAATGAGTTTTAATCCAGAAAAATCAAAATCTTCAATAACGGTTAGATGACTCTCTTCTTCTCTTCGCCTTTGACGCACACCACTACCCGAAGATTGCGCCACACCACTAATGTTATAATTCACAATATCATTATTATTATTATTATTATTATTATTATTATAAGAGGAAACTGAAGATGAAGAAGTATTGCTGTTGTTGTCTCGGCGATGAAACCAACGACGGACACCGTCCACAAGAGTTCCGCTCCCCATAAATTCTCTGCTTCTTTGATTTACAGCCACAAGATTTCAGCAATTTGTCCGCTTTTCTAATTTTCTCAGCTTTTCTTTTTGCTATTTTCGCTCAGGATTTGCCATCTACCACTCTCGATCTATTTCTTCCTAATCTGGTTTTGTTATTCATGCATGTCTGACAGTGCCTTACTCTCTCTTTCTATCGATTTACTACACTGACAAGGACGCGCATCCCTTCTTTTCTGTTATTTTATTGGCTGAACAAAATTATTGACCTTTCTTTTTCATTTCCTTTTTTTAACAGAGGATATAAAATCTATAAACCATCTGAGGTCTACAAATTCTAATTTTATTTGTCTCGCTCATGAATAGAAATTACTTTCAACATTAGGTCTATTTGAGAAAAAAAAAATTACTTGTTATTTGGATTGTATTAGACAATAGACAAATTTAGTGAATCACACAACTAATTTTCAAGCAGCATTTGGAGCATTGACAATCATACAAAGACAAAATTTCACCCCCCATTCCACTTTCCCTTGGCATTCATTCATCAAATGTTTGAAAGATTTTCGGGTAGTGCCTATTACTATTTCTTAGATGGTTAACCAAATTCTCATTACTCTGGAATATCAACAGAAAACTACATTCACTTACCCTTATGGCACATTTGCTTGTAGGAGAATGTAATTTGATTTGAGTAATGCATTGACTACATTTTAATGTTGTATGATGATAACTTTTAATCATTTTATTGAGAAAACTATGAACTTTTTTATGGATGATTTTTCAATTTTTAGAGATTCTTTTGATGTGTGTTTAGCTAATCTTTCCATGATATATGATGTGAAGAAACAAACTTAGTTTTGAATTTGGAGAAGTGCCACTTCATGGTATAAGAAGGCATGATACTTAGCCACAACATGTTCGCAAGAGGTATTGAGGTGGATAGAGAAAAAAATAGAGATTATTGAGAAAATGCCTCCACCTACATCCGTTAAGGGAGTGTGGAGTTTTCTTAATCACGCAGGATTTTACCGTCACTTTATTAAAGATTTTTTCTGAGATTACAAAACCTCTTTGTAACTTGCTTAATAAAGATGTTCCATTTAATTTTGATCAATAATGTCTTGATGATTTTCACAGGTTGAAGAAAACATTAACTTCAACACCTATCATAGTAACCCCGAATTGGAGTCAACCATTTGAGCTCATGTGCAATGCGGGTGACTATGCTATTGGAGCTATTTTGGCACAGAAAAGGGACAAATGAATGCATTTTATTAACTATGCTAGCAAGACTTTCAACCAAACTCAAGTCAATTGTGCTACAATAGAGAAAGAGTTATTGGCTATAGTGTATGCATTTTACAAGTTTAGGTCATATTTAATGGGTTCCAAGGCTATAATGTATACAGACCATGTTGCAATCAAGTACTTATTGAGCAAGAAAAATGTCAAGTCTTGTATAATTCATTAGGTAGCTATTGTAAGAGTTTGATCTTGAAATCAGGGATAAAAAGGGGACAAAAAATGCAATAGGTAACCATTTGCCTTGAATTCAACCTCACGAAAGTGGAAATAACAGTTTGGAAATCAAATAAGAATTTCAAATGAACAACTATTTGTGATGAATGTTGGCACACCTTGGTATGTAAAGATTGTCAACTACATTGTGAGTGGAATGATATATTTCGATATGTCACACCAGCAAAATAAAAAGTTTTGGCAAATTGCAGGCACTATTTTTGGGAAAAACCTCTTTATAAATATTGCGTTGATAGACTTATTAGGAGGTGTGTGCCTAAGGAATAAGTTTATGGTATTATATCGCATTATCATTCTTTGGAGAGTGGTGGTCATTTTAACGCCACCAAAATTCTTGCGAAGATTTTATAAAGTGATTTTTATTGGCCAATGATGTTCGAGGATACATGAAAATTTCGTACATTCGTGTGATCAGTGCCAAAGGACTGGTTACATATCAAGAAGGCAAGAAATGTCATTAAACAATATCCTTGAAGTAGAATTATCTGATGTATGGGGCATCAATTTCATGTTGGTCATTTCTTCCATCATATGGATAACTTTGCATTTTAGTTACAATAGATTATGTATCGAACTGGGTTGAAGCACTTGCTTCACCAATGAATGAAGCTAAGGTGGTGACTAGGTTCATAAAGAAATTCATTTTTCAAGATTTGGGGTGCTTAGAGCAATTATAAGTGATGGTGATAGTCATTTATGCAACAAACAGTTTGAAATTTTGCCTAAAAAATATGGAGTCGCACATAAAATTGCCACCCCATATCATCCATAAACTAATGGACAGGTTGAAATTTCAAACAAGGAATTGAAGCATATCCTAGAGAAAATAAAGTCAAATTCAAGAAAAGACTGGTCACAGAAACTGAATGATGCATTATGTACATATAGAACAACATTCAAGACACCTCTGGGAATGTCTCTTTATATGCTAGCCTTTGGCAAAGCTTGTCACCTTCCTATAGAACTAAAGCACAAGGCATATATAATATCCTTAATTTTTTTAAGTTAAATTTATTAATTTGGGTCATAAAGAGTATTATCATAATTTTAATTGAGTTAGATTTAAGTAAATTTATGATTAGTTATATTAAATAATTTACTGATGTGATTATAATATTTTAAATATAAATAAGTGTCAATATTATGTAATTGGATGATATTAGTAAGGTTAAAGTTTAAAGGAATTAGTTTAATAATTTATCAAATGCTACTTTACTAATTCAATAAGTTAGGGTAATTAAATGTCAAATATATATATATATATATATATATATATATATATATATATATATATATATATATATAAGCAAAGTGGCGGCTGCCACTTTAGGTTTTGAGGAGAGTGGTTATGTATCCATATAAGAAAAAATAAACAAATAAGCAGATTGAGATTTTTAACAAATATTCTAAATGATTGAGGATTATCAAGTTTCTACTAATTTTTTTATATTTCTCATAGGTAAGTAAATCTATTCTAATTTTTTTATGATATATTAATGGTCAATCTATAATAATTAATTGTTGTGGATGGATTCAAATAAATGAATTTGATGAATTAAATTGAAATGAACTCTAATATTTCAATTTGGAGTGTTACTTGAAATTAAATTAGAAAATATAATTAGACTATTAATTTAATTATGATGAATAATTATAGACCTGTATATTAGGTATATCTCTGAAATTAAATATCATTGAGGAGCAATTATGGCAAATTAAATATCCTTCAAGAGCAATTATAGTCAAATGTAAAGTTTGAATGAGTTAGATTGAATAATTGTGACAATTTTGTGAAAGCAGATTTTAAGTAGTAGATTAAAAATTTTATATCATAAGTTATAAATATATTTCACCATTAATCTTGTTATATGTTTATGTTATGAATGTCTAGTATTATATATTAAAATTTGAGGTGGATCCAACGATAAAATATGTGTTTATAGGATTAGAATCAAAAGTTGTTTGATAGTGAAAATGTGCAGTATTGTTAATATAATTAATTTAAAATAGTGAATAATATTATTTTGATTTGAAAATTCATATGAAATATCTACTATATATCTAGTTACATATATATTAATTTGAGAATTTTTGAAATACATCAGATATAATAGAGATTGTGATGTCAAATAGCCTACTTTTAGAAATTATTTGAGGTACTAAATAATCTCAATTTGTTTCAAATTTTATATGCAATATTATGGATATGTCTAAATATATACCTAATTTTCTTGGCATTTTTGGAGTAATCTTGGTAGAGGTTATTATACTAGATTTAACTATTATTTAGTTTAGAGTTATGTTTGGGATGGTTTCCTAAAAGTAATTAATTAGTAAGACTGCTATAGCTAGAAAATTAAGAGATTTATTGGGATGGTTAGTTTATACTTTAGTTATAAGATAATATTTAATTGGTATATTTTATAATTTAAATTAAAGATTTTATAGATCAATTTCTCACAACTATTAGTTTTAGGATTCTATTAAACTTAGATCAATTAAGTTGTATATTAGATTTGACATGTATAATTGACACTAATTAAATTAATTGAGTTTTTAGATTATTAAATGAATATATGTTTAGAATAACTATTATTAATAAATATTTATTTCGTTTATTTATATATATTGGTTTAGGTGGTATTATTGGTGGCCAGTAAATTCAGTGAGGGGACTGATTTGTGTTTGCAACCAGGTGAGAGATTATATGAGTTTATTAAACTTATTGACAATGAATTTCTTGTATAATTGCACTTGTGTGAATAATTAAATGTTGTTTAGAAGTTGGGGAGCTACCATATATCTTATTTGAATATCTTTATAGTTGATATATTGAGTTGTGAATTATGTGTATTTGTGATGTGATAATTGGATTGTTTATGTTGTGTTATGTTGGGGCAAGACAAGAACTTGAACCCCATGGTGCACATGGGTCACATATATTACATATTTTTTTGCCTGCTGGAAAATGATTTGGTGAATAATCCACAGTGCCTAAAATGTAAATATATACGAAAGATTCATGCCCTATATATTTATTTGAAGGTTATACCTAAGTTTTTCCCAAAATATTGTGATTTTATATGTGTTGTTGTAACTTATAGCCTATATCTATGAATCATCATGTGATGAACATTGTGTATTAGTTGCTACATGTTGTTCTTGTGCTACGTATTTGATAGTTAAATCAGTACAATATCATTCTCTAAGTTCAAAGCTATGTAAGAGATTAGGGTATTCTTTGCCTCATATAATTTTTCACTGAGTTGTAGTCTGCTCATTCCTGTTTAATGACAATTTTGCAGATTGAGTCAGACTGGAAACGAGACTTGTTTTTTTTTTTCAAAACCGCACTTGAAAGGTTTAGATTTATGAATATTTTTTTAAGATCTTAGTTGATTTTCAACTTTTAGACTGTGAGTACGTTCTATGTCTATTTATATGTTTTTGGAAGCGAAGATTAGTTGGGTGTTTATTAAAAAAATAATTTATTATGTGATTTGTGGATGATATGGATGATTATAATTGATTGAGGTTTTAATTATTCTAAAATAAAAGTAACGATCTAGTCTTATTAGTTTTGTGGTTCTTGATGGTAATTGAGTGATCAAAATAGGCTTGTGGGATTAAAAACTTCTGGCCTCACGTCGATTGCGATTACAAGTTGGGTCGTGACAGTATTAATCAATAGACATTCATTTGTTATAATTATCTCGCATATATATATTATAAATATCTATTAATTTTATTTTTGATTATGACATATTTAATATTATTTATTTGATTGATTATTAAAAAATATTTCATTCAAATTTAATAAATTTTTCTTGAGATTATGTCATATAAAATTAAAAATATAAATTAATAAGTAATTATATCAATAAGTAATTATTTATTACAATTATTTTCGTACATAATTATAAATCGTTAAAAATTTATTGTGTTATTTTATTTACTTGATACTAAATTTTTAATAAAATATTAATTAATTAATTAATTAATCATTTAATAAAAACAAAATATTAAATTTATTATTATAACGATTTTATGTAATGCATAGATTTATCATTAGTTTCATGTAATGCATAGATTTACCACTGGTATTTATATTAGTTGGATTTATAACTAATATTTTATATTAGTTCAAAAAGGATTTGAACAAGTCAATCCACAATTATGGGCGGTGAGCCATACCTACGGAATTGAGGGCTACGCCACGGAAGTGAGATTAACACTGCGTATGAGAAATTATGTAAAGATAAAAGAAAAAAAGAGAAAATAAAATTAATTTTTTTATTTTTTCTCATTATCTTTGGACAAAAAAATAATTTTATTATTTTTATTTGAAAAGTAAAATATAGAAGAAAATAAAATATTATTTATATATTATTTATTTTATCTTTTATTTAATAAAATAAATTTACTAAAATAAATTAGAGAAAATAAAAAAATTATGGATAGAATTATAATTTTATAAAAATTTCTTCAAGAGATAAAAAAAATAAGATAAAATTATATCCCTTTTATTTGTATTATTTTCTCAAACAAGGAAAAATATTTTTTTATCTTTTATTTTCTACTATTATTTTATTTTTCATCTTATTTTTCTTCCTCTCAAATTAAAGAAAAATATCTTTCTATCCTTATTTTTTACTCTTATTTTACTTTTCATCTTAGTTTTTGTCTCTCTTAAAACACCGAGTAAAGCTGAAAAGTATAGAAGTAATTGATCTAATTTTGGGATTAGTACAAAAAAAAGTCACGACCACTGATTTAGAGTCCGTCAACACGGAAAGGCTGGCTTATGACCATTAGTTTAGAGGTTTATTGGCTTTTAAATTTTAAAATTTTTTAAATTTTGATAAAACTGATTAATTCTTTTAATTTTGATAAATTAGCTAAAATTAATAAATTTTAAAAAATATAGCTAAAATTCAAATTGATCAAAATAAAATAATATATCACATAACGTGATAAATTAATTGACATGAATTTTTATTAAAAAAATAGAAAATTAGTTAATATTAGTTATTAATATCAATTTTAACACCATATTTTAAAATTGATCAAAATATAATGATATATCATGTGACATAACAAACTAATTGATATAAATTTTTACAAAAAAATCAATTAATATTATTTTAACTCAATATTTAAAATTGATTAAAATATAATGATATATTACGTGACGTGATAAATCAATTGATATAAATTTTTATTAAAAAATTAGTAAAATCAGTTAATAATAGTTATTAATATCAATTAAGATTATTTTAATTTAATATTTTAATATATCATCCTATTATGAAAGTTAAATTTTAACTAAATTTGTTAAAGTTTTATTAATTTTGATTCATTTAAAAAAAATTGTCAATTTTACCAAAATTTAAAAATATTTAAATTTTAAGAGTAAATAAACTTTGCTTAAAAGACACAGCCGGCCGCTTTGAAGAAAACGACAAAATTAATAGGATCGTTGAAAGGAACACGTGGGTGATTCCACGACCGTGGGATGGAATCCACGCTCGTGAGAAATCTATGATGTCTAATTTTTTTTAAAGACCCTTTTTATGCTTGTGAGGATTAACAATGGTTAATTGGAAGCATTAAAAAAAAAAAAAAAAGAAAAGAAAACTTCATAGTACTTTTAAAAAGTTGCACAGTTCTCAAATGACTACTTTATAAGAATCAATAGGGTTTAGTGGTTTGAGTAAATTTGTATATTTTTATGTGTTAAATGAAAGTGTGTGATATTTATGCAATCTTTGTAATTCTTGTTAGAATGTTAGATTTCATTTATCTAACAACACAAAAAGAAGTAAACACCTAAGTTAGCTTAAGTTAATTAACACTCTTATGTTAATTAAATAATATAGAACTTAAAAATATGATCTCGAGGAGAGGGCATAGGTAATTTGGAATTCTATAAATCATAAGTGTCAATTTATATCTTATTTATATTTGTTTAGTTTTACATTTGAGTTTAAAATTTTGTCAAATCCAATTCGTTCCCTTCTTGAACTAATAAAGACAACATAATTAACTATTAATCATTTATGTATTTACCTAATTAGTTAATAATTTGTTTAAATAAAACTCACTTGTTTTTTTTTAACAATTAAAACTCACTTTAATAATTCATAATGAATATCTAAAAATTTTCCAAATTCAATATTAACTCAAAATAATCATTTTCAAATAAGTAAAAAAAATTCTTATCCATTGTTTTATAATAAAAATGGAAATTTTTAAAATTATCAAAAATACCCATATCATACATATATATAAATATCATACTAAATAAATAAATGGAGTCACTTATAAATATCATTTATCATATTTCAAACTTTAAATTGTAATTTATATTTAAATACAAGCTATATAATATGAATCTTGAAATTATGAAACTATCTTTAAAACCTAAATGATTAAAACTACTTTACCACAAATTTAAGGATATTACATTCTTTATTTCACTTTTGAAATTGATAATGCCTATGATATGAATTGTAACACAATTTGTATTAGTTGCTAAGTTATATGTTACACAAATTATAATGAAAAATTATGTAAAATAATTAAAAATTTTCATCCTATTTTTATTTTATATATATGAATATCAAACAAATAATTTCAAATTAATATAATTTAAGTTATTTTTAATTTTTTATCATTTAATTTTGATAAATATTTTTTTTATTATTTTACTATATATATTTTCTTTTTTAATTACTTATTTTATAGTTTTAAATTAATTAATATAATATAATAATAATATATAGTTATTAGTCACTTATTTATTAAAATATTAGTTTAGCAATGATAACTATTTATCGTAAATAATTGTTATATTCAACTTGATAAATGACAAACATTTATCATGAATAATTTTTAAGATTAAAATTATTTTTATATATTAATAATTTTTTCATTTTCTATTGAGAATATTTAGCTCAATTGATATTTAGTTTATTCATTATTTTATCAATAACATTTAGTTCAATTGACAATTAGACATATTTTTTCACAACTAATGACATTTAGTTTACTATTTCTTTAATCAATCCAATTAAAATCTTTTTTATTAATATATATCTTAAAATTTTTCCTACTCCTTAAAAAACTTTATCTTTCACGTCTATTTTTAAGCTACAAATGCAAGGATAAAAAAATTATTTTTTCAATTTTAATGTATCACCGATACCTTAAACAATAATGATTTTAGGTTTTATTACAAAATAAATTTCATAAATAAAATTTTTTACTCATGTTTTAATAATTTTTCTTTCCCTCTATTGATTCTTAAATTTCAATAGTCTATAATAAATTTCAAATTTTTATAAATTATTTGTCTTGTTATTTTTTTTATAATGAACTTTCAATCATTAATTACTAATACTTTAAATCAAACCTTTCAATTTTCTATCTCATAATTGAATTCTTAATTTCATTAAATTTCATCTTTTACTTCTAATTAAAGTTCATTTGTATTCAAACTAAATATAAATAAAATTTATCAATAAATTTTAAAAATAGATAGGTATGAAAATGTTTGAAGGTTGTATTAAAAAAATATTTTAAATGAGAAAGTGTCATATATTAATTCATAGGTGATAGTTTATCTTTATTTTAACTTTATCATATGTAATAGATTTTGTGTACTAGATTTTTTAAACTAGAAGAATAATTATAGAATTTTAAAAATTTTACTCATACATGAAATACTTTTTTAATATTATCTATTAAAATTAAAATTAAAATTTATTTCATATATAACTTAAAGCTAACTAAATAAAACTAAAATTAAATATATTATAATTAATTTAATAATAAATTTTAAAATTAAATATTTCATGATAACTTTAATTTAAGTTGTATGATAAAAAATTTTAAATTTCTAAATAATTTTAAAAAATGAAATGATAATTACAAGAGACTTTTAAAAGAATTATAATGAGGTCAACTTTCTCTTTGTTTGACTATTATGTATACATCAGTTGCTGATCCATGCATTGCATGGATAATTATATGATGTTATTTATTTAAATTTTTGTGAAAATTGTTAAACCAATTTTATGTTCTATAAATTTTAAAATATTTTTATCATTAAATTGATGGATAATTATTAATTAATTATAATAATAAAAAAATTATAGCTATAGTATTTTTGTAATTTCAATCCTGCTATACTGAAATATATCTATCATGGAATTTAATATTTAAATATAAAATATTTTTTACTAAAAAAGTATATATATAAGATTTCAATATATAAAAAAAGGATGTGGGCTAAAAAAAGAATGTACATTTTAAAAAAAAAAAAACTTGAGATATATAATAAATCAAATATAAATGACAATGATGAAAATCTACTAAATATAAAAAATATGATATATGTCATATAATTATCAGTTATTAATGCTTATGTATCAAAGCTTTAAAAACTATAAGTTTAATGATGTGTTAAACAAATAATATACATTTTCTCTTTATTTTGATCATATATATTAATATGATTAGATTAGATGATTGTAATATAATATGTAATATGATATATACATACGCTATAAGTCTATGGATTTTGACAGTTTACTACTATTTTGCTGAGCAATTATAATCTATAATTAACTAATTTAAAGCTTTTAATATATCTATTAAAAACAAATGTCAAAAAATCAAATTATTCAAATTTACTTAGAAATTTAATATACATAATTTTTTTTATGTTTTTTGAATAGTTTTGTACACTTCCGATTAGGTTTAAAATTTAGTGATTTTATTTTGATGATATTTAATGGATTTAGGCAAACAAAATTGATTTTATTTTGATTATATTGAAACTGATGGCAAATAGGAACACAGATTCTTGATTTGAAATGAATGGACTAATTCCAAACATTAACAAGGTACTTTGCAAATTCCTCCTTGTAAAATTACTAAAAAGGATTTCAAATGTCATACTTTGCAAAAGTGACTTTGCTAATTTTTTATTGGGGCTGAAAAAAGATCCATCTTTTGTAAAGATTTGCTTTCAATTTCAGTATTATATTAATTAGGATGATGCAACCTAAACCATGTAACACAATTAAAAAATAAAATTATCTTGATATTGATGAAATTAAAAAAATTGAGATACAATAACATAAATACAATATTTTAGATTATTAAGCCTATCAATTAAAGGTTTGTTCTACATTATTCTTAATTTTGAATAGGTCAAGCATAAAACTGACTTTCAACTCCAATGCTACATATATATTACAAGGGATCACATTCACATATTCAAATATCATTAAAATTTAAGTGAGAACTACATCACATATTATTTTAGGCTCACCCATGAACTGAGAAAAAAAGGGTTATTTTATTTTTTGAGCAAAGGGTTGTTACATTGTTTTGTTTAATTAGGACCCCAAAATAAACTTATTTTAAAAAATTTGTAATTCAAATGACTGAGAATATCTGCAACTGGGAGTTCCCAATTTGTTAGGGCATCATCTAATAGGACAAATAAAGACATGAAAGACATATAATAATATGTACAAAGTTGTTATCTTGATCTTGATCACCTGCTTTTCTTTGTCATCCAAATATGGATAGAAAAGGGTCACATCCCAAGTCCAAATTTGCTTCCTCTCTTTTAGATTTCATGAATTTTAAGGAAAGTAAAAATCTCAAAGTAATCCCATTTAAGTAACCAGTAAACCTTTGAAGAGGTGCTTGCTTGCTTCTTATGTCATTGTCATAATTTGGCAGCAAGTAGATATTGTTAAATTGATAATCAGAAATTTATTTCCAACTATCAAGGATGATTTATTTTCAAATTCCCCATACAGTGGTGAGCATTATAATATCGTATGTGGCATTATACTATAGTACTATAATTAATATAATTTTTAAATATTTAAGTAATAATTTTATTTATATATAAAATTATGTATCATTTTAGATAATTTTTATTTTTAATAAAATTATTATAAATAATTAATAAATTACACATAATTTTAAATTTTATATAAAAACGCTATGCATATACATTACTGTATAATTCACATATATCCATCTAAAAGAGTTTATAAAAAACGTGTATAGTGAAGATAGTAACAATCTTACATCTCCATATAAACATGTTTATGTTGTTTTATTAATGAATTTTATGGTAACGTTTACAATTTGGTGTTATTGGGTGTCCTTGTATAAAATTTTAAATTATATATATATAGTTTATTAGCTATTTGTAATAATTTTATTAAAAATAAAAATTATTCAAGATAATAAATAATTACACATATTAATAAATTTATTCATTAAATACTTCAAAATTATACTACTACTACTATATTATAATATAATCCCATATATAATTTTATAATATTTACTTTTTTATTTACGCATATGTAAAAAGTAAACAAAAATGAAAATTTTGCTACTAATGATAATAATTCTACATATATAAAAACCAAAACAAAAGAAAACAAAATATAAAAGAAGAAGAAAAACTTTGGTAGTCTCAAGTTTTTTTTTTTTTTTCCAAAAGTTAATTCATGTAGATATTCTATAATTTATTTTTTTTTTATCCCTTTGGCCCCTCCCACTAATTAAAAAAAGATATTAAAGTTTATTTATTGTTGGTTATGGATTTAAGATTAGACCTTTTGTGTTACTAAAAAAAGAAACTAGACCCTTTTTGGTGCATATATCAGGAAAAGAAAAAAAAAAGAAATGATTTGAATTAAAATTAATTTGAATTTTTTTGGATTAAAATGATTCAATCTTAATTTAAGATGTGAATTATTTTAAATTGATATGACTTGTTCATCTAAATTTGATCTAATTTAAATTATTAAAAAATTATTCATCTAAATTTGATCTAACTAAAATTATTAAAAATATTTAAAACTTATTAAAAAATTAAATTTATGAGTAATTTAATTCAATTAGAAAATGATTTAATTTTTTTTTATATATTATTAACCAAATAAATTTAATATCCGCAACTCGAAATGACTTGACATAAATCCTCGAAACATCATAATTTGAAAGCAATCGAGCTTAAAAATAATTTGATTAGAAATTTACATGTAAAAATCATTCACAGGTGATATCTGCAACTTGGATAGAAAAACATTTTTTTTTCTTATAGATATTGTTTGGATTAAAAAATTTTTAAAGAAAAATTTCATAAAACCTATACAATTGAGTTAAATTTATGGTTTGATATGTAAAATCTATCATTTTTTAAAATGAAAATTTTCACTTTTCTATCTATAAAGTGAGAAAGTTTAAACTCCATCATTTTTAACAAAAAAATGATGATTTTATTATAATATTTTTTTATTCTAAGATTATTCATAATAATTTATAAATTTTATATTTACATCAAACAATAAAATTTTAAAAAATCCATTTATTTTACTTTTCATAAATTTTAAATCTATTAATTGTATCAAATGTAAGAATTTTAAATTCCCTCCATCTAATCAAAGTCATAAAATTTTTTAGCCAAACAAACACAATACAAGTTTTCGTTTTTGGTGGTAGAAAACGTTCCAAATTAATGTCCAAAAGTCAATACTCTTTCCCTTACGCCACCGGAAAAACAACAAAAAAAAAAAAAAAGAAGCTGAAAATCGCAAATGGTGGCGGCTTATTAAAATGCGAAAAGCCACGTGTAGTCGCAGTTTTCCACAGAGCAGTACGTCTGTTTGGGTTAGACAGGCGATCAAGCAAGGGTGCTAACCGATGTTTGCAAAATGGGATAGATCCCTAAAATAAAACAAAAAAAAAAAATTTAACGATCTAATTCAGTTTAATATAAAACTTTAATTAATAAAAATTAATTTAAATTAAAAAAATTAACCAAAATAAAATATTAAGTCCCATTTTTTTAAAAATCTTAAAATTTAATTAATGTTTTTATATGGTAAAAATTTATTATATCTAAAAATTAAGAATATTTAAATTTAAAAAGTAATTAAAATGATAATTTTAGTGATAGTTGAATTAGTAATAATTATAATTAGGGTGGTGGTATTAGTGTTTTTTGGTGGATGGAGATGGCAGTGAGTGCAATGATATATATATAT
>CATIWR010185697.1:0-50938 GCA_949677035.1 Omphalea diandra
GGATGTTACATTTCTTCCCCTCTTATAAAGAATTTCGTCCTCGAAATTCAATACCTGTAAGTAGCTGAAAAATAACTAGATACTCACCTAATCATCTACATTTATAAGTAGCTCAATAATTAATTGATGAAACTAATGTCACCTAATCATCTACATTTATAAGTAGCATTGGTAGGGATACCAACTGAGAGCTTTAAAGATGAATCTTAAATTTTTTTATGAAAGTAGGGGAAAAAGTAACAGACAGAGTTAGAAGTTTGAAAAAGGGTACTTGTTGTAGTTGGTAAGGTAAAGGAAAGAGCAAGAGATTCCATCATGATATTAAAAGCTTAAGTAACAATGACGCTGGAGCAAGAATTTAAGCAAAAAAAAAAAAAAAAAAATCCTACTGATAGTATTATTTGTACTGTGACAAAGATTAACACAGTAACCATTCATCATGAGTGGTGTTGACGCTGTAAAATTTCAAATCTTGATATTTAAGTTAAAATTTACACCGAAGGTCAATTTGTTTTATATAATTATGTTGATAATACAGGAATTGCGCGTCCGAATATAGTCCAAGTGCTTATTTATGTATTTAGCATATAAGTTTAAGCAGAAACTATTCTATAAAGACTGAGAGGGCAAACATTAAGAAAATTCCAGTTATATAATTATCTACATGTCAACAACGAATAATTAAATGCGAAATGGGTCACTTGCTGAAGGGATTACCTCCAGGGCAAAATTCCATTCTTGAGAAGGATCTCCTCCCTACAAAAAAAGAGACAGACACATTCTAGTGAGATGAAACAGAAGAAAACATGAAAGATTGTCATCATACTACATATAAAGAGATATAAAGACAAAACAATTAAAACACAGACACGCACACACACACACGTATAAAAGCTTCATAAGGAGAAATGTGACTAATTTCTCACTTTCCAACAAAATCAAATCTGGGAAAAAAAAAGTCATTTTATAATACCTTTGCACTATTTCTAATTAGTTGTGAGTGTATTTCCTTTTCCTTTTTTTTTTTTTGTTTTGGTTTTCAATTTTAAATAACATTATAATTTGCATCGGCATAAAAACAGTTTATCAAATTTTGGAATACTAACTGAATTTTTACAAATTGGAAAGACCAATATTGTAGTGCCCATTGTAATATATAGAAGAGAGGTTGTAACAGGAGACGCTTACGGAGAAGAGCTTGAGCAAGGGACACAGAAAAGACAAGAAACTAGTTGTAGTTGATAACGAAGAACTGCTACTACCATGACTGGAACTGGAAGCTGCTGCCTGAGAAAATCTTCCTCGATATCTACATCAAATTTAACGCGAAATCTGATTCTGAGAGAAACGCAGTTTCTATCTCTAGAGAATTTCGATGGAATTGAAGTGCGATGGAATTGGAAATTCTTTTCTGGAGGTGAAATGGAGGAGGCTGTGACGCACTTCAAACCCAATAGCGACATGGTTCGGGTTTGCTGGCTTGCTGATTTAGCTATACCATGCACCTATAAAGATTGTTGCATCTGTACTCCGACAATGGTTGGATTAAATTTATACAGATGCCATAATTACTAATTCAGATTGGATGAGATAAAATTATTTTTATTTTAAGAGAACCAAAATAATCTATAATTTTTTTAATTAATAGTTAATTAAATAATTATCTAATATATTTTTATTAATTAATATTTATTTTTATATTATTAATAAACTACTATCTATATTTTTTTATTTTGAATTTGTATGTTCAATGCAAAGAAAAAATTATTCTTGTCAATAATTTTTTTTAAGTTTCAATAATCATTTTACTATTTATATTTAAATATTATCATAAACTTTTATAGGAGTATACTTTATTAACCTTGATAAAATAAAAAAATAAATAGGAATATGTTAATAAGAAACTGGTCAAAATAACTATGATTATCTAATTTTCTTAATTTCTATAGACATGAAATTTTGTCAATTATTTTGAGACGAAAGAATTATTATTCACTATTATATTAGATACATTAAACACTATTGATTAGATGAAAATTATTATTTACCATTAGATTAGACTATATTATTTAACGACATTATAAAATTTGTTACCATAAAATTCACCATTTATTATATGATATTTTTCAAAAGATATTTATATATAACTTTTTTTTCTCATGCATTTATAATTTTTTTCAGAAAAAGATGAATTGGCCGGTCAAATCAGTAAAATTAAAAATCATTCAGTTCACTTTGAAAAATCAGACATTAAAAAGCTGATCAAAACCAAAAAACAATTCAAAACCATAAAAACAATGTAAAATTGAAAACCAATGAAATGATTTAATTTAAAACTACGTTGTTTTATAACAAAATTAAAATTTTTAAAAATTACACTATTTTACTTAAAATTTAAATTTTAAAAATAACTTTTATTACCTTATTATATTGGTTTTTATTATTTATTATATTTATGTTTTTCTAATTCTAAAATATTTCATTATATTTATATTTTTTCTAATTTTTAAAATATTATTTACATATTTTTTATTAAAAAACTAAAAACTATGATTAAATTAGATCGATTAAACCGATCAAATCGAAAATTGATTAGCTGACTTATTCAAGCTTTGGTTTGATTTTAAAATATTAAATAATTAATTATTGCTTTAATCAAATAAATAATATATATTTAAATTAATTTTTATGAGAATAAGAAAATCTTATTATTTTAGGAGGGAGAATTTGTTGAGAATAAATTATTTAAGAAAAAAGAAAATTTTATGTAAAATAAATATTAAATTAATAAAATTATTTAATTTTTATCAATTTTTTAAAAATAATATATATATATATATATATATATATATCTATATATATATATATATATATATATATATATATATATATATACATACTATGATAAAGATAATAAAAAATAGCTAAAAATAAAGAGAATTTTAAATTCTCATTAATTTGATCTCGATATTCTGATAACAAATATATATGAATCATTTTTATAAAATATGTCTCTAGATAATTTAAAGTCTCCATAGTTAGCTTTAGATCTTTTAATTGAAAAATAATATAAATAAAGATGTGGCCGTGTATAATTTCAATAATGAAAATTATAGCTTTTCATGAATATTATAATATTTCATATCTATATATTATTATAATTATATACTTACCACATAAATTACAGTTAAAAATTATTTTTATTTTATATGAAAATCTCTAAATCTAAAGTTAAGAAACAAGTAACAATAAATTTTAATATATTTGTAGAAAATAGATATGTGAATGTCTTTTCATATTTAATTTTACATAAACTTGTAAACTATGAAAAATAAAGTGATTTTATTATAAAGATTTAACTTACAATAATAATACACAGTTTTAATTTTTAGAAAAAAAAAGAATAAAAGAGAACTTTTAGAATAGAATCTATATTTTTTGAGGTTGTAAATAAAAAGTTTATGTTAACCATTAAATATTATTGTTGAATGAAAACATTGAATTTTTTTAATAATACTATGGAGCTTTTATGTAAAGCCTGTTATAGCATTTTTTTTTTTTTGAGATAATTAATAAGTACCACTATTAAGCTTTTTATGAAAAAGGGATAGTTTTGTTGATTAAAATGGTGTACGGTCCACGCGCCAATGGAATACGTAGGAAGTATGAGGTCACCGAAACGGGATTGGGGCCCAGAGGGAAGTGAAGGTAAACTTTGTTTGCATGTGACTTTTCTCTGTTACCACTAAACGCTGCCCCATCCCACTTTAAAATATCTACTATGGTGCCCTGATAACCTCACCCATATCCATTTCCTTATTTCTGTCACCCACCACCATCCCAACAAGCAAATCATTCACTCTGACACTAAGTCAGATTGAGACACCCCAAATCTGAAGATGGATAATTTATTTTCCCTTTAATGGATGGCAAAAGTAATTTATTATTATTGTTGTCTTGTGGAGAGGTCAAGGTTGACTTTGAGAATTATTTTAATGTGGTGGAATTTAGTCCATATATATAAAATGCTTGGAAAGGATCTTTAGAAAGAAAAAATAAGTTGATTTTACAAATAAATAAAATAAAATATGGTTGATTAATTTAATAGGATCGAGAACTCCAAAAAGCATAGAAATGTAATTCAGCAATATTTTATTGACGTAAAGTTTCTTGTGACACTTGTTCTTAACATCAATCTTTGGTCTCGCTTGTTAACATTATTTCACTGCCACACCTCTTTTTCATAATCTCCCCCATATATTTACATTGATCAAAATCAACATTTTAAATTAAGAGCTTTTTCAGAGAAAAAAAAAAGAAAATATTTGTAATTGGATTAGTGGGTTAAGGAAAAAAAAAAACCAATGATAATTCTTACCCCATGCAGTTTGGTTCTTTTTTTTTTTTTTAAATTATCGTTTTTTACCATCAAACACATGCTTTTTTGTGATTTTGACCTTGCATGAATAAATACTCCTGTGAAGAGCTATGACCAACCAATTGGGATCCAACTTTGAACCAAATGAGAGACTGAGTTTCCAGAAACAGTGAGTTCTCTGGCCTGTTTCTGGTGCTCACTCGGTGCTCCCATCATGACTACTAAATTTAAATTTCATCAGACCTTTTTTCTTTTCTTTTCTTTTATTTTTTCAAAATAAAACTAGTTATAGTCATGTGCAACTACTTGATTGAGATGTGATTTCACTTACTTGTATTTTAATTGGAATAAACGTTGGATTCACGGACCTAATATATATATATATATATATTTATATATATAAAATTAAATATCAATGTCTCGAGAAATTGAAAATATAATATTATATATTGAATAGTCTCAACAAAAAAAAAAGAGACATTTTTGAATCAATATATTCAAAAATTAGTAAAAGAGTTGAATTCCAAAAAATTAAAATTTCAAAAAAAAAAACATAAATCAAATAATAATCACAATTACTTTCCATTAATTCTGACTCAACGGAACCTTCTCCTACTTGCTTGAGGTTAATAAGCGATCAACTAGCCATATAACTTGTGTTATTAAAGATTTATGACCACTTTGTTTTATGAGTAAAGCAAAATCATGTTGGGATAATTATTATTATTACCAAATTATATAAAAGATCATCATCACTGTGGTCTACAACTGATGGGATTAATGAACCCTTAACCCAAAGCCTTGATGTCTAATTTATGAAAACCGATATGCTACCATACGCATACATTTTATTCACTAGCAGACTTTACAAAATAAATCTAAAAGCCAGTATTATATAATAGAAAAAAAAAAAAAAACAAGGGCTTTGATTTGCCAAATACCCATAAAACATCAATTATTAATATATAGTCACATCAACATAAGATGGTAGAAATACTACGATATTGTTCAAGAGTGTAAAATTTTCACCAGTTCTACAAATAACTTAAGATGCATGGATCCCACAGAGGATGTGAACAAGATATTACAGCACTAAATATTGTGAGCTTAAGCAAAGGTCAAAACACGACACAAGGAACAAGAATTGACAAATGTATGAGAGATCAAGTGGGAAAACAAAGAGCAACTGAAAAGGCCAATAGATAGAATGCAATCGACAGTTGATTGGCGGAAGAAAAGTCTCATAATTGAGTTGAAAAAGAAAAATGGGTTTTCATTTTGGCATCCATCCATAGTGAGAAAAAATGGGAAAAGGAAATTTTTTTTTTTTATTTTTGAAAAAAAGAGCGAATAAAGAAAAAGGCGTAAGAATTGAAAAGCAAAGATGATGAATTGGGTTGGTGGAACAACCCTCAACCTATATTTGTTGAGAGGTGTTAACTGTGTTTTTAAGAATAAAACAAGTGTTGCTTTGACTAGGAAACTCTACTTGTTTCTTTCTTTGTTTGGAGTTGCATCCATGTCTTTCAACTTTCCTCAAAGTAAGCTGGAAGTCACCCTTCTAAATGTCATCATTTCATATTTGAATGGATTAACAAATATACATAATAACCCTAAACTATTCATGAAAAATATTAAACGACAAATTATCGATGAGAAACTAATATATATATATGTATGTATTCTAAATGTGGGGTAGTTGAATATAAAAATATATGCAACGTATAAGAAAATCTCCTTGAAAAATGATAATTATGTCTTTTTTATCTTTTTTTTTTTTCCCTTCTCCGGAGGAAAATGTGTGGATAAATGGGATTTATATAAAGAAATGATCCCCAGTAATAAAATCAGCCAATTGCATAGATCATAAATGTGCACCACAATCCTGTGACGTTGTCATCATCAACTTGACGAAAACAACAAACTCCGAAAACAACAGCTCCAAAACTTCCAAATCTCCCTTATTGGGCCTCTAGCCCTACTAAGGCCGCCCAGTTCTCTTCTAGTCACGCAAATTAGAAAGAGCTTAGCTGAATGTGGAGATTTCTCTGCAATAGCCGCACCAAATTATCCCATTCTTGAGAAGAATAGCCGAATAGCAACCGTTTTTGAATTATCAGGTTAATCTAAATGAGACATACTGGGTGCAACCATATCCGTATAGGAATGACCTATCAAGTATATCGATATCACCTATAACTATCATCAACTTGAAGGGTAGGAAAGGATTTACTATCTGCATTGAATCATTATCTATGGGTGTCTCTCAATTTTGCCTTCAACATACCCTGATTGATCGTACTTCTTCATAACTCATCTCACACATGAATCTCCACAAACATCCTTGCAGACATGAAATATTATGATCCCAACACCTTTATTACAAAAAATAAAACATATTTGAACTTCTCACCAAGGAGACTCCCAATTCCCGAATCATTTTTCTTATATACTACACATTGCAGAAGCCACATGCTAATACTACTTTTATTAAATTTAGACTTTTATGTATAGTTCATATTGGGAAGCTTTCCACTATCATAATTGACCAGTTAAACTCCAGCAATGACAATCCAGTGAACATTGTCACCAAAACTTCAGTTAGCTTTCATGATCTCTCTTGCATAGTTGCATGAGATCCTTATTAAGAGTTTTAGTACGTCCTGTACATCTTAGCTTGTACAGGCTTGATATCAACTCTCTAGACAAAGAATACAGATATAAATATCCTTGTAAATTTTAATCATCCACAGCAATACTGAAACTTGATAACAATATAGTTGTTCTTCTGCCATACCCTATTAAAATTCATGGGTCACCGCAGGCATACAGAATACTGCTAAGAAAACACTAACTTCACGTAATAGAAGTTCAGCATGATTTCACTACCTAGCAAAACAAACTTCCTGAAATTTGACTCTTTCTCATATAGTACTTGCAAGATCTATTTTCTCTACAAAGAGCAGAAGAAGGATGCTATATACTTAAGCATTGGACAGCTTTAACAATATGTTACATGCATACGAGCAGTAAAAACCAAAATTAGAGGTAATTCAGTAACCAGACCAAAGAACATTAATTAACAATGAGTTTAACCGTTTTGATCTAGTTTGGAGAACGCACATATTCTCTTTGTGCTGTTGAACAGAATTTATTGAGCCTCAGGCACGAAAATCATCATTTTTTCACCCCATATCCTATTTATGCAAACACATATATACATATATGCATGCATAAATAAAATATATGCTATTTTCACATACTAGACAGTCTAGTGGCTCTAGTCACATCTATAACTACAAGGAGATGATAGTGTCACAAAGTTGAAAATTTCCAGAAACAACAATAACAATTGAGTTCATCTTCATAAGCAAATTGATTGGAAACACCGAACACCCATGTGAATGCCAAAGACAATACTAGATAAGAACATCTCCGTCTAAATTACAACTTACAGAAAAGCTGCAAATTCAACAGCAATGAACTTGTTTAACTTGCCAGCATACCAACATAAACCTAAGAGGACAAATCAAAATTTGGAGTCCATTTGTCATTTATCGACCTCCATTGCCTGGGCAGCTTTAGCTTTTGTCAAAGCAGTCAATTTGGTCTTGAGTTTGTTCTTCTTTACCGAAAACCCACTTGCTCCCTTCTTCTTTATCTTGTTGTTACTACTGTCAACCTAAAAACAAATATGCCCGTAACAAAAATCAGCATCCGAATCAATAACAAATACAATCTCATCCACGTGAAATGTGCAATCAACCATCAAGAAATCAATCACCGATATAATTTGATTAACAACTAAGGCATACAATTCAAAAAATTGAAAACTTTTCTTTCATCAGCGGTCAGCAACCAAAAAAACTGAAAACAGAAGAAATAAAAAGATGACTAATTTAAATAGAAGAAAGGCACTCACTTTCATCTTATTCTTCTTGGCTTGAAGCTTCTTCTCTTTCTTTTCCTTCTGTTCCTTCTCTCCTACAATCATCCAACAAAAAAAACAAACAAACAAACAAACAAATCAATCAAAGAACTAAACCAAACAAACACAATCCATCATGTGTAAGTTGTTGACGCAATTACTTTGAAGCTCGAATTCATACTGTCTCTTTCTGCGCGCTAAATTATTCTTCTTGGACATTTCAATTTCTCTATCAAACTCTGAATCTTTTTTTTTTTTTTGGGGGGCCACTTAAACCCTAACCCTAGCCAGAAAATTACTAAAGCCTCCCACCTTTAAAGTTTTGTCTACTTTAGTTTTGGGACGCAACTGCTGCGGCAGGTTGACGTTATAATCGGTTTGTTTGACCACCTGACTGTTAATGCTAAAAACGGCGCCGCATGGCTGACAAGCCTGGAAAGCTTAAAAAAAATAAACATATGTTTAAAGCAAGGAATGAGGGGGTAATTGAAATGGTTACGGCGTCAAGAAGTGATGGAAATGAAAACTGAAAAGTAGAGTTGAATTGAGTAAGCTTTTGGCGGTTGGACCCTCTGCCATTCTATGAACAAACATCACTTCTAGTCTAATCATAATCCACGTCCATCCAAAACTCAACCAGCGGTGCAAAATTGAATAATCTAATCAAATCAAATAGATTTTTTTTTTTTAATAATCATGTCCATCACTAGTCTATGTGAAAAAAGAAACAAACCAGATTGTTTTTTTTTTCCTTTTTTTTAAAATAATGCAAATATTGTGTTTGTTTTTCGGGTTATCTTATTTTTGCCATGCCAATGGTCCCTGCGGGTATTAAGTACTATTGGGTTTTCTTCTAACCAATGCGATATTCATAAATCCGTAGTGGATGCATTGTGTCTGCTTCCTACATATATATATGTATGTCCATTCCATTCCACATGTGACCTGTTCTGTTTCTGTTTCTGTTTTTGTTTCTGAATATGATCATTTGATCTCTTTTCCAGCAATTACAATTTCTTTGCTTGACCAGATCTCTCTCTTTCTCTCTTTGGTTAACGATTGGATTTTTGCGATAATTTTGAGATGGGGAGTCACTGCTCCAAGCTCATCCCATGTTGCTTGGATTCACAGTTCAAGGCAGCAGCAGTTGTCGAAGTTCCTGATGCTTTTGGTCGGTTTATTAGCTTTTTTTTTTGTTCTGCCAAACAGTTTGCTGGTTGATGAGTTCATAACTGTTAAGTTTCTTTTTCTTTTTTTTTTTTTTTTTTAATGTGTGTTTGTGATCGGATGCAGGAAATGAAGGGAAGAATGAGGTTGATTACTTGCCTGCGTTCCGCGAGTTCACGTTTGAGCAGCTAAAGAATGCAGCTTCAGGTTTTGCAGTAGAAAACATTGTGTCTGAACATGGGGAGAAGGCTCCTAATGTTGTTTATAAAGGGAAGCTGGAGAATCAAAGGAGGTTTGCGGTTAAGCGCTTCAATAGAATGGCTTGGCCTGATGCTCGACGGTTTTTGGTAGCCAACTTCTTTTATCACTATTAACTTCTTCACCAAAATTGTTCTGCTCCCTCAATTTGAGGACTCTAAAATCGATTGTACCGGTGAATTTGAACTTGAATTTTCAGTTTGAATTTGTTGAGCAAGGCTTACATACATAGGTTGTTTGTACTGATAAAATTCGTTGGATTTGGATTCATGAAATGAAATGTTGATTGTATTTAGTCCACAAGGCAACTTCTGAATTTTCATTGCTTTTCAGTTTTTTAGTTCATCGCATCAATAGAGAAGGATTTTTCATTTCATTTGCCAATCCTTTGTTCAGAGATATGCTAACCCTTAGTCTTACCCTTTTATTATGTTTAGTAGAATTACTCAAGTTCTATGTTGTAAGATTATAGGAGGAAGCAAGATCTGTTGGTCAGCTCCTCAACCATAGATTGGCAAATTTGCTTGGTTGTTGCTCCGAAGATGATGAGAGGCTACTTGTAGCAGAAGACTTGCCTAATGAGACACTTGCAAAACACCTTTTTCATTGTAAGACTTCTCTATCTATGCATGTTCAATTAACTTTTGCTGATTTGCATTTAGGCTGGCACCTTGATTCTTAAGTCACTGGGGAGTGTTAAACATTCCACAAATATGGGAATCACCTAGTTTTTATCACATTTTAACTGCTTTGTGATGTTGTGTAGCCTCATTACTAGCTTATTTCTTAGTTATTAGTAGTATGAAGAGATTAAAGAAACCAAGTTAGAAGGTAACTTCAGTTCAGAGTTTCGTGTCTAATGATGAGAAAAATGTCTGTTACATCAGGGGAGGCACAACCTATGAAATGGGCAATGAGGTTAAGGGTCTGCATCTTGCAGAAGCTCTAGAATACTGCACAAGTAAAGGACGTGCCCTTTATCATGACCTTAATGCTTATAGAATTTTATTTGATGAGGTACTTTTCTCTTCCATTTTTTAAACTTTTCCTCTGACCCATATTCAATATCCATTGCTTTATTTATATAAAAATGTTAGAATTTTGCAGGATGGTAATCCAAGACTCTCTAGCTTCTGTCTGATGAAAAACAGCAGGGATGGGAAAAGTTATAGTACTAATCTCGCATTTACTCCTCCTGAGTATATATATATATATATAATTCATACGCTTCCTCTTAAAATTAAATATATATAACTTGGAGATAACTTGATTCAAGACTTTCATTCTTGTTCTCTCTACTTGTTACATAGGGAGAGTAACGCCAGAAAGTGTAATATATAGCTTTGGCACTCTTTTGGTTGATCTTCTTAGTGGAAAGCATATACCTCCTAGCCATGTAAGTATTTTATTGTTGAGAATTGGGTAAATGGATCTATGGATTTGCATTCCTATGTGTAACTGGTGTTGATGCTCAAGTAATATGGCGCAGGCACTTGACTTGATACGTGACCGAAATCTTCAGATGTTGACAGATTCTTGCTAGGAAGGGCAGTTTTCTAATGATGACGGGACTGAGTTAGTACGATTGGCTTCTAGGTGTTTACAGTATGAACCCAGGGAATGACCAAGTTCAAAATCATTAGTGGCTGCTTTGATTCCTCTTCAGAAGGAAACTGAAGTAATTTTTGTTTGCTTAGATTATATAGAGAGACAGAGTGATATATCCTGAACTTTTTTTTTGACATCCTTTTTTTCTTTGCTATGCAGGTGCCTTCCCATGTCTTGATGGTATCCCAAATAGTGCCTCACTTTCTCTTTTAACCCCATTCGGTGACGCTTGCTCAAGAAAGGACCTGACAGCCATACATGAGATCTTAGACAATGTGGGCTATAAAGATGATGGAGTAACAAATGAGGTTCTTTTAAATAATAAAGAATCATATAATAGTTTTAATTATATGTTTAATCAGCCTTCTCTATTTGCTGAAATAAGTTTAATTCCTGTGTTACAATGCAGCTTTCATTCCAAATATGGACTGATGAAATGCAGGAAACTTTGAATTTCAAGAAAAAGGGAGATTCTGCTTTCAAGCAGAAGGACTTCAGAGAAGCATTTGAATGTTATACACACGTCTGCCCTTCAGTTATGATATTTGCTAATTCATTTACATACTTCAGTTAGCAATAATTAACTTGCATTCTTGATTATCTTGCAGTTCATTGATGCTGGAACCATGATTTCTCCCACAGTTTTTGCACAGCGCAGCCTGTCGTTTCTAATGAGTGAGATGCCTCGAGAAGCCCTAAATGATGCAATGCAAGACCGAGTAATTTCTCCTGTGTGGCATGTTGCATCTTATCTCCAGGCTGTTGCGGTTGCCACACTGAGGATGGAGAGTGAAGCTCAAATAGCACTCAAGGAGGGTACAGTTCTTGAAGCCGAAAAGAATGCAACCTCTGAACAGAATTGAAAATTATTCAGAATGCTATTGGTGATATATGAATCTATCTACTTGACTCTTTCTTCATGTGATGCCCCATTTATGAAGATCAAAACTTGGCATTGATTTTAGCAGTGGTAACTACCATTCATTTCCATAATATACTCAAATTCTTTTCACCAACGAATTTCTATGGTGGTGTCTATCTTAGGTTTGAATTGTTCTAAACAAAACAGTTTAACGCATGGGAGCCCTGCTAATTGTTGTGAGGTTTGATTAATTGTATAACTGAGGTTTCAAAATGTTGATTTATTTCTTCATCTATTTTTTGACAAAAGAATTGATGGGAGGCAATGAACAGTAGCAAGATTGTAATTTGTATACAGAATTTCCTCAATCATTGTTTTTCTTCCTGACGATATTAATCGCTGCTGCTGCTTTGTAATCATTAACAGTAGATGGTTGCATTATGCGTCTATATTTAAGTTTTAGCAGGAATATGTTAGATCATTGATCGGCCAAAATCCATTAAATAGATTTTCTTTGAATTAGCCAGCCAACTTAACTTTTCCAAGTCCACTCGTATTTAATCCTAGCCAAACCATTCCAACTGAGATTCAAATTTAAGATGTTGAAGATGAAGATGACTCCATTACCATTAAACCAAAAGCTTGGTATTACAAAAATTTTTCTCGGAAAGGTCACTGTATTTATGCATGATGCCTTTTAGTCTACGCATATAACGGTCACTTAATTCAAACCAGTAAAGAGATGGTCGTGCCTGTGAAGGACTCTGGGCCGGGAAATTACAACATAGGAAAAGAACGCCGCATCATGCTACACCACTGAATAAGTTTAGGTCCCATTTAATGTGAAAATGGCTTGAATCTGGAAACTGCGACAATTGCTAAAATAATGCAATCAGCAAATGTTTTGTGCATATCATGCAACCATTCCAACAAACAATTACAGACAACTGCATCTTCTAACATTTGAAAATCTCAATATATAAATATTACTAGCAACAAGAAATAAACAGAAAGAGAACACTGGTATCCTATGCAGCCACTTGAGCAGCTCGGTATGATTCCTTCGTTCTACCATAGTAGACTGGTTTATTGCCTGGATAGGTTATGAAATTCCACCCAAAAGCAGATCCCCCTACATAAGATGACTCCTCCTCAAGCTCTATAGCTTCCCTATTTTCAGACGGTTTGGAGAAAACCTGGTCAGATTGAGGCTGCTCTGCGTGCTTAACATCATGAAGCTGCTCCAGGGGTTTTTGTCCAGCCCCATTTTCACTTGACAAGTGCTGTGCTTCAGGTGCATTCTTACACTTCATTGTGGTGACTGCTCCAACAGTCATCTGTTTGTATAGTTCCATCAGTAGCTTCAACCCTGTAAAAGCATAGGTCAACTGGTGAAAAGCATGTCCCATAAATCAAAAGATGGAAAACATGGGATTATCAGCCACCCATTTTGAATACAATTTTTTTTTAGAAGAAAGGTGATCTTGAAGATAGTAATAAAAGATCTACTTGTGAAACTAGAAGACAAGTTCACGTCTTTTTTTTATAAGATCAAAATCCTGATTATGGAAGACAACAGACTACACTAAAACCACTTTCAGTATAAGCAGTTTAGAAGTGCTTGGAGATGCACATCTGACAAACAGATATTGCCTTAATTTGAATCCCACATTATTTTAACAAACAGATTAAGCGGGTAATGTTCTGTCTCATAATTTTTTTTTAATACAATTTCTTGAAACTCCTTTATTACAATCATAAAATAGAGAGAGTTTCAAGGCAATATCCGTCACATTATGTTGAAGAAAGTAAAGACTATAATACTAATGATAGCTAAGAGATCATAGACAGCAAATCTGAAATCGTATCAAGAGTCAGCAAAGATTCCACAAAGGCTTGAAAATTAGATTGGATAGGGAAAACATTTTCATTCAGGATATCTGTCAACTGTGAGCAATTTGATAGAACAAAATAGAAACATCAATAAGCTTACTATCTCGAAGTTCATCAGCTCCCTTGCAACTCCGGAATTCCACCGTACGAAGCACCTTCAGGAAACACAGAAGAAATTTAGACCTTTCAGAATATAAATGTGCAGGGATCTAGAAGAATGAGGCACTACAAATTATAGAGGAGTAGGACACTCTTACAGAGACACTACAAGTTTCCAAATTTCGAAACAAAACACTAATATCTACTGTGCCATTTTATAGTTTCCATCCAAAATGCTGAGACAATGTTTTGAAAATCTAGAGCAACGAAGGAAATTAGGCCTGAATTTGGATCATGTAAGATAATGAGGTACCTTAGAACATAGTGGAAATCCTTAAAAAGTTTTCATGGGCATATTCAACGAGCAAAATAACTCAAAAGGAGGCAACGAGATATACAATTGGTAACAAGTACACCACAGATGATAAATTAACAATGAATTCTGAAATGGGAAATAACATCAGGAACCCCCATGAACCAAATTACCATTAACAATCAACAAATTCAGCTGTAAAATACCTAAAATTTCTGAAATACATTAAAAAAGGGAAAATTATTAACTGGATAAGAAATGCGAAGATGAAATAAAGAAAAAGAAAATAAAAGCACCTCGAGTAAATGGGGACGAATATCTTTGACAACAGCACGGATCTTGAAGTAACTGCACTCTTGGATTTGCACATTATAACTATCAAACGATCTTTTCTTGCCTTTAGCAGGGGCACAAGCAGCGGCCGCTGCTAATGGCGGTGGTGGAGGAGCTGGGGCTGGTAGGTTTGGGCCTGGGTTCGGGTTTTGAGTAGGTGGGTCCTGTTCTGGCTTTTCTTGTTCCATGAATGTAATTGGGAATTGGAGGAAAAAAGAAAGAAACAAGAAATGTGCACAATAATAAAAAGCTGCAGAACTGTTAGGTAGTCGGTTAGTGAAAAATAAGGGAGTTGTTTGGTTGTGGGTATTACTTTAAACTGGGATAGATAATACTTGCTTAGACTGAAAAAAAAAAAAAAAAAATCACGTGTTGGTCACATACTTCGATTGTCACCAAGAAAGGAAGGGTTCTTCTTTTAAAAGGGGGGAAAGCAGTAGATGACACTAGACAGATGAATAGCAAAACAGACAAGATAGTGAGGAGGACCACCATGGTCGCCACTGCCGTTGCTTCTTATTTTCTCTTAACTGCTGACTATGGCCCCGAGCCCAATGCTTTCGACCCAGTGAGTTCCTAAGTGCTATTCTTATTCTGCCATGAATTTCAGTTCTTTCTTTGATCATTTCTTAGTCGCGTAATCATGAGGCTTGGTTAGTAATAAACAGGAGGATTGTAATTTATTTATTATTTATTTTGGAATTCAGTTATGGGTTTGTTAACTGTTGCTTTCCTTCAAATTGTTGATATCTTCGTAATATTCCCTAAAACTGGCTATTGTACTTTGGGCATTTACATTTATGATTTGGATTTCTGATTATTTGATGTTGTTGAATGTTATAAGTTGTAGTCTGATGTGAGGTATCAACTTGTTCATGGGACGTTGGAGTTTTAGTTTTGTTATGTGCTTAACAATTTGTTATTGCAGTCTGTCTTTATGGGGCATTGTCTTTGTCTTCTCTACGCGTACCTGCATTATTAATAGTGATGGATGCCTTCATATTGAGATAGATAGGGTTTTTGGCGATTTGATCATATCAATAAAGGATTATTAATGAACAAGGCTAGTATATAGCTGGGATAGAAAAGTACATGGCACTCGATCATAAGCATTCTACAGATTACTTGGTCAATTTAGGCTGTGCAACTAAATTTCTTTGCTTTCTTGAGTTTCGGTGATGTTTTAAGCTGTCTTGATCATCATTTGCTCAGCCATCTTGAACATGACATTTCTTTCACTGGGCAAGTCGTGCAGAAGCATTGGTTTCAAAAGTAATCTTATCCTTAAATTGAATAGGAAGTCTATTATCGCAAGTTCAAGTACACTTCAACCAAGTCATAAACAATATAAGACATCGGAAAGTACAACTGCTGTTGGAAAAGTATTGGTACAGAATTTTTTGGCCAACATATATTTGCCAGTGAGAATTGGGTGTGGGGTAGAATTTAAGAAATATTTTATGGCTGTAATTGTGAGCAACTTGATGTCCTAGCCAGTTTATCAAGCCCTATAGTTGCTTAACTATATGTTGGCAAAATATCCATCCCTTTCTTTTCCTAAATTGTTTCTATCTTTCTGTAGATTTTTGCTCTTTAATATTTATTTTTCCTAGTTTAGGCATTAAGCCTTTTTTCCCCGCACACAAAGCATCATTAGAATCAAATTTATAATCTCATTGTCCTGGCTTTCAATACATGAAAATGAAGCACCTTGATCGAGATTTGTTTGTTGATGCATGTGACGTTGGGAATGCAAACTCTTGATTCAAGTAATCTTCCTACTGATATCCACAATTTGCATGTCCCATGATCATCGACAGAGCATTTATTATTAGTTTTAGGGATTTATTCTTTATTTTGAAATTCTTGCATTTTCTGGTATAGTATGATTGGTTGCAGTCATATTTTGGTCCTGTCTGTCCTGGTTTCTCTACCAACTTAAGACTGATATCTGTTTCACTTTTCGCAATGACAGATTAAGAGGGCAATACTATCAGTGGAGAGTTCTGTGAAAGAGTTCGTTTTTGGATCGAAGAAAGGACCTCAAGACAGTCAAAGTCAAATGGGGAACCTAAGCTCCAACAATGTTAAAGAGCATTAGTAGGGGGTATGTGACAGAAGTTTGCACATAGTAGTCTTATGAGAGGAAATTAGTTTTAACCTTTTGTTTGAAACTTCTGGAGAACAGAATACTGTATACTTTTTATTTTTATTTTTTTCCATGATGCTTTTCGATTTTGCTTGATGCTTTAGATACCATTTTATTCTCTATGACTATTTAGCTTTGACTGGTTGAACTTAAGTGGTTTTTGAATGATCATTATCGTTGAACATGTGAAAGCAGCATGTGGACATAAATTTTTAACTTGATCAGATTGGCCGTCTGTTAGCTATTCTTCTTTAAATTGGATGATGAGGAAGAGTGGTGCTATGGTCATTCTGCCTATTCAAGTGAATGTGTTTAGTGCGCCAGCAAGTAGCAACAACACATCTGTAGCAATATTAGTTATTTTCCCCCTCTTATCTCCACATGTAATTATGTGTTAGGCTGTATAAATGGAGACATGTCCTTTCAGTCTTTATAGAGATAATTTGCGACTTGTGGGTAATGCAAAATCATGTCATTAAGTTTTAAAATCTCTCTCTCTTTTTCTCTCTTATACGAGGAGTTAATTTACATATAAAATTTATTTTTGATAAATTCAGTATAAAATTGCATTTTAATTAGATAAAATCGATAAAAACACAAGTTTGTAATCTGATTTTATAAAATTGTATTTTCTCTTGATTTTAATTATATAAAAGTTTAAAAGAAAAATATTAAAAATTTAGTTCTTAATTTTTAATAAGATGATCTAATAATTTGTATATTGTAAATTATAAGGGCTTGATTTTAGGGTACAAAATATTTATAATTCAGAATTTGTAATAATTTTGAAACAACAAAACAGAAAAAGGTAAAGTTAGGTTGGTTGTGTGAATATATTAGATCCTAATTATTTTTAAGTTATGCAAGTTTTTTTTTCTCTTTTTTTTTTATTTAAATTGGTAAATATTCAAACGCAATAAAATCAACTCCTTTACAACTAAATGATTTTGTCTTTTTTTTTTTGTTTTTCAATAATTAGTTTTAATAAAAATTATACATTTAACAACCTCTCTCTCTCTCTATATAGATGAATTTTTATTTGTACAAATGAGCTTAAAGATTATATTATTGATTTTTTTAATTCTAACATATCCGAATAATATATAAAAATGACATACATGTATCATCTTTTCAAATTCTTATTTATTGTTTAATAAAATTTGCAAGCACATATTACTATATTTTAAGAATATTTTACATAATGTATAAAATCTTATCATTTTACTTTTCGATATTATGTTTATAAACCCTTTTTCGATTTTAAGTTAAAAATATGAATTTAATAACCCTTCATCTCTCTTTTCTTTCTTCATCTCTCTCACATATTTCTTCCTCTTTTTTTTTTTTTTTTATATATATTCTTTTCACATCAACTTGAACTCGTCATAAATTATATAAAATATTTCTTGGATTGATGGTGAAATTTTCATTATTTTTTTACTCTTTTATTTTTCTAAATAAACTTAAATATAACTAGCATATCAAACATATATTCTTATAAGCATGTATTATTAATATCTTTTATGGATATATATTCTTTTTTTTTGAATTCTGTGTGTGTTTTTTATTTGTAGAGAGAAATTTAGTTTGAGGATATGAATTTTACTTTTTTAAAATGTTCAAACAAAAAATATTAAAATTTAATTGTGATTAATAATAATTATTGAGCAATAGTCAATTGCATTGTAAGAAATAATGTTTTTAAAATATTTATGTGAATTATGAAAAAATTATTTTGGATAATTTAATGAGTTGAGATAAAATTAAATGAATTTCCAAAGTTAATGTTTTTGTTATTGATCAATGTAATTTTAAATTTGAGTTCAACCAGTAGAAAAAATTTTTAGCCAAAGATTAGATTTTATTTTTGAAGAAAGAAATTAATTTTAACTAAATATTTATTTCAATAACAATATATAAAGATACTAAAAATTAAAAAAAAAAAAAATCACCAATGAAAAAAATCGAACATGTGTAAAAATCTCCTTCACAAACGACCGTTTCTAAACTCATCATCTACTCCGACTTCCTTCTCTTCGTTTTAATTTATAGCTGCCAATCTCTACTCTGGCTCCAGTCGTCACCGACCATGTCCCTCTCCTTCTCTTCTTCCCTCCACTCTGCAACCCTAAAATGTCACTACCCATCCCCAAAACCTCACTTTCTTCCAACTTTACTCCCAAACTTGTCCTCAATCTACATCATACTACTCAATGTTCCAATCTTTCCTTCAAAACCCTCTGCTCCCACTCCTCCACCCCACCACCCCATAAAACTCTAAGCCTAATTTCCTTCCTCCGCGCCATCCCGGACTGGGCCGACCATGTTAAAGAACGAGGAATGCAAAAGAAGCGCTCCTTGTACACCCACGTGAAATGGGTCGAACACCGAAGTTCCCTTCGCCACATCCGCCACTTGCTCTCTAGTTTCCAATCGCGGGTGATCTTATCATTGATACCCCCGGTTATTGTCTTTACTTCTGTTGCTGCTGTCATAGCTCTGTATAATTCTGCTGTGGAGATGCATTTCTTGCCCGGGTTTTTCCCTGTCTTGAGGGCGTCTTCTCTGCCTTATCAGTTGACTGCTCCGGCCTTGGCGTTGCTGTTGGTTTTCAGGACGGAAGCGTCGTACTCGAGGTATGAAGAGGGGAGGAAAGCTTGGACTAAGGTGCTTTCGGGTACTAATGATTTTGCCAGACAGGTCATTTCTACTGTTGATAGTTCTACGGATGGTGCCCTTAAAAATGCAGTCTTGCAATATATTATAGCGTTCCCGATTGCACTCAAGGTTAGTTCTTTTTTTTTTTTTTTTTTTCTCTCTCTTTTTTTGGGCTAATTCTTGGGATTTAGTGAAGTTGGTCTTAATAACTCAATGAAAGAATTTGTGTTTGCAGTGTCATGTTATTTATGGTTCGGATATTGATAGGGACCTCCGGAATTTGCTTGAATTAGATGATTTAGCTGTGGTACTCAATTCTGGGCATCGGCCTCGCTGCATTATTGACTTCATTTCCCAAAGCCTTCAATTGCTTAACTTGGAGGAATCAAAGAGAAACCATCTGGTATTTTCCTTATCAGATTATGAGGTTTTTGTTCTGGCTGGTAGACTTTCCATTCTTTTTCTAGCTTAGCTGTCTGAATTTTGTTTTTATGTTTTCCCCTGTATTGCTTCCAAATTATTGGAAAACTTTGAAATAATCATTACCAATAATCAGGTTAAAATTAGTGTTCTTGATGATGCTCTTCACGTTTAAATAAAGGCTAGTGAATTTTCTGGAGTAATTACCAATAAATAATATTTCATCAATATCGTGGTGCAGGAGTCAAAGATCTCATGTATGCATGAAGGAATTGGTGTCTGTGAGCAACTCATGGGAATTCCAATTCCACTCTCATACACTCGCTTGACATCAAGATTTCTGGTCCTTTGGCATTTCACTCTTCCAGTAATACTATGGGATGATTGCCACTGGATTGTGGTCCCTGCAACTTTTATTAGTGCTGCTTCCTTGTTCTGCATAGAAGAAGTATGTTCCTCTCTCTTTACTGTAAATTGTTTATACAACTGGTTCTGTATTTTGACCTTTTGTATGTGAAGCAAATATGCTATACAATTTGCTGTAAACAATGTCAACGTTAGTGGAGCCAGAATCTTCATATGGGGTAGGCGTGGGTGTCGAAGGGAAGGGTAGCACATATCTGGCTCATCTTCTTCTTCCTCTTAATCAGCAAGAGTTTCTGTATTAGATAGGTGCTTCCATGTATATTCTTACCTATATATGGAAATTTCAAGTATTCAACCCCCTCACTTTGTTTATAATTTGTACATTTTTTTGGCAACATTTTCATGTTCTTAAATTATTTCCATAGGTTGGTGTTTTGATTGAGGAGCCATTTCCAATGTTAGCTCTTGATGAGCTTTGCAATCGAGTTCACAGCAACATTCAGGAAGCAATTGCATCTGAGAAAGCAATTCAAACTCAACTCATTGCAAAAAGAAAGGGCCGTAATTGTGAGCACTCAACAAATGGTCGGCCTAACTCATAGGAGCCTTAAGCTGAGAAATGTGTTGCCAGAAATTTATGCCTATAAACTTATCAGATGACCTTTAATCCTCACATCAGGGGGAGGCTGAAACATTCAGATATGTACATGGGAAGCAATTTCCCAAGGGAAATCTTATATTCGTTGTATTTTCTGTATATATAGCAATATTACTGTAAATGGTACTTCTTGCATATATAATAGCTCTCTGACTTTCTTTTCTGAAGATTCTGAATTTGGTAGAAAGAGAAAATTGACTAATACAGTCACCCAGATGATGATAATTCTAGACGAATGTGGATGCATAGCAACTAAACCGCGAAATCGAGCATGGCAAATCGTAACTTCAGATGTGAACTGAGTCTGCACAGGCCAAATTTTAAATATGAGTGAATTCTGCATTCTCAAAAAAAAAAAAAAAAAAAAAGAGAGGGAGGAAGAGTCAAATTTGTTGGGTTTTGGTTGGGCTGGATCAAGGATGATGGGGATGGGAAACAAATCCTAAATGGCTAATGCACAAAAGTTTAGGATGATGACATTTTAAAACGGTTTTCATTCAAGGTTCCTGTCTGAACCCTCGGCCCTCAAGTCTGTACAAGCTAATAACATTAATATCGGATTTTGTTCAGTGGAAGCACATTCTCATATTAATAATTACCATTTCCATTATATATTCATTCATATATACATTATTATATTTACTTAATTACCTCAGAATTTGAATAGGTTCTATTTTAACTTTAAATGTTAAATTTTTTTTTAAAAAAAAAAACTCAAGATTTCAGTTATGCTTGATCTGAAATTCATCATGCAACCAGTGTAGATTCCAATGCTATGCAATGAACATAAACTTTTTGGATGCAAATCTTTCTGAAATTTCATCAATGTATTCATATTTTAAACTTATTGGACTGTCATTGATTAGATTTTATCGCTGGTAGCTTCCTCACAATTAGATTTGTCAGTTTTTTTAGTAGATCATCTCCTTTTATCATTTTTTTTAAAGTACAGATTTCTTTGATCTATTACTAGAGCTGCTCTTTTGGATCACTTACAATTTATTTTATTTTTCTTGTTTTATTTGCATGAGTTGAGTTTTCTTTTTATCATAATAATTTCTAGATTTGCAGATCTGACAATTTTAATGTGTTTATTCTTCATTTATGGGAATATAAGTCATCTTCATGGGAAGGGAGTCTGGATAGATTTTTTTTATCGGATGTTCGAGTCTTCCTATATGAAAGGTTGAACAGTTTTGATAGATAGCTTGTAACTGTTTTTCTTTAAATCAGATTTTTCAAAGATATAAGAACCAATATATTAGTATGATCAAAATTAACTACCAAAGTGTGCTTGCTGAGTTACAAATTATCAAGCTCTGTCAATATGACTATTTAAAGCCACTACACATATATTCTTGTAGTCCTTAATTATATTAATTTATATATTTTATATCAAGATATACGAATTTTAATATAAAAAAGGGTGCATATCACTCTGAGTGCCTCAGCATACCCGCCGCGTTTTTGGTGAAGGTTGACAGTACGAGCATTCATACAGTGGAGCATTAGCAATTTATAAATATTCCAAAAATAAAAATCTCTGGTACAGTTTGTTATTGACATGTAAGATCATAAAACTAATTTAGCTGTTGCAGTGCATACATTCCAGGAAAACAATCCGGAGGTCTTCTAGTCTCATTTCTGAAAATGTCTTCAAGCTTCTGCAACGTTTACAAATATCCATGAAAATATGCAGTACACGACCACAAATATAGGGGAGGTGAAATTTTCAGTTCAGCCCTTAAGGGAATTATCCTGCCTTTTTTCTCTGTAAGCAAATGAATAAAGAATGCAAAGAAAACTCTGGCATCCTGTTCCTGGAGCTGGCAGAGAAATTGAGTATCTTAGTGTGTTCAACATGAGCTCCACTTGAAAACTTATGTACTGCCTCCTTAAGTTCCAACAACTTGCACTAAAGATAACCCTCCAGTATAATGCTATGATTTGAGATCCTCGACTGTAGATTATTCACTTTTAGACTTTTCCCAACACTTTTCAATACCACAGAAGAACTATTGCTGCTGTTGTCATCCCACAAGGGCAATACTTCCACCATGACCTTTTGAAACATATTCTGCTTGATACCATCATTGAGAAGCTCTTCAAGCTCACCAAAACTTCCCCTCAAGTCCAGCAAAATACTGCACAATCCCATACGCTTACAGTATTCCAAAATTTCACTCAAACTTATCCGATCCAAAAGCACAGTTTCAATTCCTTTTTTAGAACTTTCTGGTTCAATAGTTGCCTCTTTGTCCGTAAGTATTATCATTTTAGAAGCTGTTTCTTCACCCAGGAAAGGGATTTGGATTGGAGAAGAATGATCCCTCGCAATTATGACACAAAGGGGTTGATTGGCATCGGGTTCACGTGATGTAGGAACTGAGTGCTTGTCAACAAATGAGGTCGAAATTATAATGGCATCATATTCCTGCAACAGTTTTGAGTAGTATCCACTAGTCTCCGAGCTTCCTTCCCCAAGTTGATCTAAAAGGTGGCCATTGATCGAGAGAGAGAATCTACAGGTTATATGGATGCCTCAAGTTAAAAATATTAATACAATAACATTAGCTAAGAACAAAGTTAATATCATAGAAGATCCTCAAGTCCAAGCATTAGTAAACCAACTAAAAATAGTCTCTTTAGCATGGTATATTATGGATAGATGATTTGCTTACTACAAAAAAATAGTCGATGAGGATATCTGTCCTTACCTTAGCGTAACAAAAGGCTTCCCTGTCAACATTTGATGGATGTAGGCCTCATTGAGCCTATTGCACAATTCTTCTTCAACACCAGTAACCACATCAATTCCGGCATCTCTGAGTCTATCCAACCCACTTGAAGCCACAATTGGATTTGGATCAACCATTCCAACAACCACCTTTTTAACTTTTGCTTTGATGAGGGCTTCTGTGCATGGTGGAGTTCTCCCGTAGTGATTACATGGCTCTAAGCTCACATAAGCTGTTGCATTCTCAGCCAAATCTCCAGCATCTCTCAGCGCAAATACCTGAATCGAATCCTCCGAAAAAAGTTGGTCAAGCACAGGCGCTGATTTTAAAATAATACACGCTTTATTGTCAGCGAATACCAAAAATACATGACATAAGCTAGCAATCTAGTGGTACAATAAAATCAAAGATTACTCTGCTCAAAACATTTTTAAGCATGGCAAAAACTTGCAAAATAGTCGCTCAAAGAATGCTAAACATATTTCAAATTAAACAATACCAAGAATTCATTTGAAAACAGCATATATGAAAGTAAAACAAAAATCAAAATTGATCAAGGATTGTTTTCTCTGCTTGGAAGCAAGACTGAACTTCCAGGAATTTAAACAAACAATATGCAACATATTAACTACAAAACGCATACAATGCCACAATTAAGTTACCCATTGGATTGTCTTTCTCAAAAAAAAAAAAGGTTCCCCTTTGGATTGCTAGAATACACAGAACAAAAACGAAAATTACAAATTTTAGGCTTCTCATCTTGCGATGAGGAGAGGAAATAAAAGAAATAAGGGTTACCTCTGCATGAGGCTGACCAGCTTTTGGGTGGAACCCTTCACCAACAATCTTTCCATCCTTGACAATGACACAACCCACCATAGGATTAGGACTTGTACAACCAATTGCCTTCCTTGCAATCTCCACACACCTCCTTATGTAAAAACTATCATCGTTATCCTCACTACCATCATTTGCCGGCACTCCACAACTGACCATGACCAATCCACCATATTTTCTCATAGTATTAAGTGATCTGGACACCCTTTTGACTGAATTGCAAAACCAAAATTTGGAATTAAAGCTGCACACAGGAATGGAGAGGTGGTGTGCGCGTGGAAGTGAAAATAATGAGCAAGTATGAGCAAACTGTGAGGCATTGAGCGGTGCAATATTGCAATTTGGGACTGTGTAACGGTGAATTTGCATCTTTTTGGAGGATTGAAAGATGGGGATCTGAAATCCTAGCAGCTCGTATTGGTCGTACTCATAGGCCACTGTGAATTTTGAGCGGAAATTTGATCAAATTAAAAAGAAAAAAGGGGAAAGAGGGCGGGGAGAAAACTTCTTGTCTGAGCCCGGGTTCGAACCGGGGACCTCTAGTGTGTGAGACTAGCGTGATAACCAACTACACCACCCAGACGATTTGACGATGGAGCATTTGTTAAACAAATATGCAAAAAATTTTTTTAAGCAGTTAGTCCTCCTTCCTACAGACCGAATTCCTGTGACAGAATCCATGAATTCAGGCCAGCTGACACAGAAACAAAAGTGCTGGCCAACAATTTTCATTTCAGATGAATAAGAAGGTCAACAGAAAACAGTTTTGGCTACAATTGCAGGTTCATTATTATTCTCCATTTGTGTTTTGTACAGTGTCTCTGAGAGATAAACGTGTCCCAGGATATGCAGCATCCTCACCATGCAGAAGAAAACAGAGAACTTTATATAAATTACAAAAACAAAAGTCCACAATTAAAAGAAAAACATGCACCAAACACAGTGATCACTGTATGTTGAGCATATAGTATATGCTGAGCTAGTGTACTCATAGGACAATACAGCCGCAGCAGCCAACTACAGGTCTCTTGCATCGCATATTTTCTTCAATGGTCTCTAACTGCGATATTATCTCTTCAAAGGTGGGTCGGCATTCAGGATTCTTATGCCAGCACTCTCGGAGCATTCTTAATGAAGAAAGAAAAAGCACAATCATGAGCATGTATGAACATTAAGTTTTGGACAAAGCTATAGACAATAAATAGCATCACATGCATGCCGATTATGTAGTTTGTATGGGGGAACCTTGCTTTGCATTTGAAGAGGCTATTTTTATCATGTCATCCTGTGATCTCTACATCAAAATGCTCTGCCTTGCCATCATACAAAAACTTACCCTTGTATGGCTTAACAATCCTTTCTCATAATTTGGCTCTATCAGTGGCATATATTAGTGAATTATAAGAACCAAAGTGCTGTAGTTATGATATTTGTAAAAACTCACATCTTAATTGGTTCAGGGTATACAAATGAGGATAGGGATGGTCGGGAATCTTCATAAGCTCGCCTGTCTGCAACTTGCTCAGGGAGTTCTGCCCTATTTGATGGCCCCCCTTGGAACATCTATAAACACAAGGAAACCAATAGCATATGAGGTTGCAAAACAATGAACTTCATTAGCTACCAAACAATCCAAGAAGATTTAGAATAAGAATTTTAAAAGTACCAAAAACAATGTGATTTTAATTGGTCCACAAATAAATCCTGGAATTTAATGCAACGCTACTTGAAAAAGAATTCCATTACAGACAAATCAATTACCTCATGTACTATAAGAGCAAAGGAGAAGACATCAACACTCTTTCCATAGGATTCTCGCCGATAAACCTCAGGTGCCATATAACGATCTGAAATTGTTATAACAGTTTCTACCAATAAGACAGAAGACCTTTTTGTCAGAAATCTTTACTTTCAGGAAGAGAATAGATCTTTACATGAGCCCGTCCCGCCAGTCATCTTGTAACCAGCATCCTTTTCCTGTGCAATTTTGCTTAAGCCAAAGTCTGTAACCTTAAGGTGTCCTGATTCATCTTGCAGCACATTCCTGGAGAAGTATTTAACATAAACAAAGAATGGTAAATTTTTATTCTATTCATCACTTGCTGCCTGCTGACATGGGGAGAAGTGTATCATTAATGCAACGTTGGACAAAGTTTTGATGTCTTAATCTGCAAAGCAATAATCCAGAGAAGCATAAAAGGAAGATTCAGAATCTAATACCTTGGTGTCAGATCTCGATGGATAATAGCATGTGGTTTGTGTTGATGTAGATAATTCATGCCTCTGAAACATTGGATAATCGCATGTGAGACATATAACCAGAGCAATGAAGAAGAGGTGGTAGTCACAGTTAATATTATGCAGAGAAGGATGTGGAAGTCCATTTTATGACCATACGTCAGAGGCAAGTTCAAGAAGGCAACTCTAAAAGCAAAGAGTGATAATACTATCTGAATGGTTCCAAAAACTCAACTAAAATGGTTCCAAAAACTCAACTAAATCTAAGTAAAACTAGGTTTTCAGCTAGTTGCAAAACATTTCCACTGCAGAAATTTAGAGCCATGCAGAGAATATCTAATCATTTTGGAAGAATGTGTCATGTCTATATAATATAAGACTGATCTATGTTTCTAGTAAAATCAAAAGAAAAAAAGAAATGATTAAAAAAAGCCCCATTTATGATAATCTCGTATACACATCTAGATTCTAATTGTTTGAGCTCTCAATAAAAATTTAAGTTTTTAGGTGAGAGTAAGGCATGCCCACCAAAAAATGCAAAAGCATGAAAGCAATAAGAACAGATTTCAGGCTCAGAGGAAGTTCGCAAGTGTGCCTCTTTCAGATGCATACAATATATGGCACAAGAACAATGGAACACAGGACTGAATAACACCATTGACATACACACACACATGACTCAAAGGTAAGTTCTGCTGAACCAAAACTTCTTGTTTGCCAACATAAAGTGAATAAAATTTATCTACCTTGCAATGTCTAAAGCATAGGAAACTGCTGTTTGCAGATCAAGTCTCCCTTTCTTTTTCAATATGTCATACAAACTTCCCTAGCAAATTTACATTGGAGGAAAATTAGCAATGACATTCTTGTTAACTTCTAGTTCATGATTTGATATGCAAATAACTTACATTGCACAGATACTCAGTAAGGAAAATTAAGCGATCAGAGTGCTTTAAAACACCAAGGAATTGTACTATATTTGGATGGCGCAACTTTTGCCACAGCCCCAGTTCCTTCAGAAAAGTATTCCTAAAAATAGTAGAACATCAAACAAAACATAAGCATATAATAGAATATTCTATCAGACTTGTCTCCAGATCAGCAGATCCTTGATTAGTGACATTGATTCATTAAATTTCATTATTCAAATTAATTTTTCTCCCTCTTAGTGCATTGATTTTGGAATATTCTTGCTTGAACAGTCAGATGATCCTTTGAATAAAGTTTTCATTTAAAACAATAAATATTTGCTGAAAAGTGCGTAAATGTAAGTTCTGTACACAGGGGTCTGAAAATTACTATTAATTGTATATAATTGCAAGATTCTGTGAGAGAGGAGGGGGAACGTGCTAATAAGTCCAAAATCCAGAAAATGAAACTCACTTCACTTTTTGATTGGATGCTATAGGGGAGCGAATAGTCTTTGCTGCTACTTCTGTACCCCGCCATTTCACTAAATAAACTTCACCGTATGCCCCCTGCAAGACTTCATGAAGGGCATCATCACCAATAACACAATTATGTAAATGCGACTGTAGTAGAGATTAAATATCTGAATGGCACTCCTACAGCTTTATCGCTATCAAGGTGGATTTCAGGAGCCTAGATTTTCATGAAGAAATAAAGATTATCAGAAATTACTTCTCCAATAAGGGTTGCACCATCCATGTCCACTTCACCATAATCAATCTCATAGCATGGTGTCTGGGAATCGAGTCCTACCTGTCACAACTAAAATCACTCAGGTAGTTGGAAAAGATTGAAATAAAGTAAAATAACTGAATAGCATTAGATCTCTACTAACCAACAAATTTTTGAAATGAACTGACTGAACAGATATTTCCCTTATTTAACATTTAACTATAAGCAAAAGTCCTAAAATCCGAATTACCAGCTAAACAACAAATATTCACTTCCGAGATCTAAACAATAGCTCAATACATAGGAAATAGCAATCTCCCTGATTCTTTTTGGCTCATTGCCTAATATAGTCAAGAGAAATTGTTTATAGCAGTGAAGGGTACTGATATCTATGATTTAGAAATACCAATACAAGTCCCAATTCAACGTGGATAGTCTGTCTTATGCTAAGGAGATATAGTTGTACCTATGTGTATGTTTGAGTTTAATCTTTTTCCTCTTTCATCACTCACGATCTTGAGTGAGAATAGTTGCTAAATTAACTAGACAAGTAGACTTTTTTTTATTTTTTTATTTATTCCATCTTTACCAAAGGCCAAGCAAAAAAGATAACAGTGAAATTTTGGTACATGTAGAATATGCAGATGTTTCTCCCATATTTTGGTAGTGAGAAGCAGGCATTCTATGAAATGTCTAAACGGATACTACAGTTGAGTACATGTGTACAAGTTTGAGAAATTTCTGTTTTAAGTTACTAATAAAATGATTTTGCTTAAGGGAACAGCAAACAAACTCTTGGCTAGATAAGTAGATATTAATAATCTAAATATCTGATAAGCAGTACAAGCAACTAAAACATATAAAGAAGCTATTATTGAGTGCTGGTACTACATATATTGATAATGGATCTATGTTAAGGAAGTGCATTACCGGATCTATTCCACCCCGACTTTCCAGTATCTTGCAAATATCCTCATGGCCAAAGCTACGAGCATCTGACAATGGCTGAAAAATGTCTAATATCAATGCGTGTCTGATAATAATTACATTTTATCCATGAATTAAAATGAGGGAAAAAGGAAAAGCTACTAAACATGTCTTTAATATGTAAATAATAATAATCTCGTAAGCAAGTAAGGAAATCTTCTTGTTTCATATATTAGGTGATACCAAGGGCAAGAAATACAAACACTCAAAAGGTTGTAACAAATTTGTACAGTTAGAAAACTAAAAGTTGCAAACCTGCATGTTCTCTTTTCTTATCCCATGGATAGTCAGGCACAAATATTGCTAGTTATTAATCTTTCTCAGCATATTGCACTTAAATTATGTAAAATAAAAAAAATTATTATATTGAACTTCTGACATTGGTGCCGATGTAGGAACTAGTGAACACCAGATAAGGTGCCAAAGATAGCAGACAAGATCAACCACATAACAAAATGAAGTTATATAATCCAACTTCCAGACCTATATGTTAGATCGTCTCTGCCTATATAAACTGGCTATCAATGAAATGTATTTGGCAAAACCTCAGGTCATACAAAGCATACACATTAGTTGATGTACCAAAAAGGTCCAACTATACAGATAAAGTTCATGGATGAATAACTTACAGTGCGACCCCAACGATCCACAGAATTCACATCAGCGCCTTTTTCAAGAAGAAGGACCACAATTTCAGTGCAGCCTTCACAAGAGGCTAAATGAAGAGCTGTTCTCTTATCATAATCAGCCAAATTCGGTTCCACACCTTTTTCTAACTCCTGCATCACCCCCATTTTGTCGTTCTTACCAGAACAATGGAGCAATCTATAGGGACCTTCTGAGTCAATTGTTTGGTGATGCATCCTCTGTCACATATATGTAATAATGAAAATTCACTTATTTGGTTGTAATACAAGAGAAGCATGGGAATTATATGATTAACCACAGGACAAATCTTTCTGCAGAATATAGTTTCATGTTCGCACACACTGTTCTACACAAATTTGAATTTTGTGTCTAAAAAAATATAGTTAATTAGAGATATAAGCTCGTCATATGGGTCACCATGTTTGAATTTAACATCAAAATTCAAATAATATATGCCCAAATCCCATCATGTGATTTGCATAACAGAAGCCTCATGGAAGTTGTACATTTTCAGCAAATTGTTAATGAATAGCATTATTCAACAGGTGCTTATGATGGAAATAATGAATCAACCTAGCTTATGCCAACCGATATAAGAATGTCTTTTTACTTTTTCGCATATATACTCTTTTCCATTGATTCACTTTGCAGAACAGTCAAATGAATAATATCCAGAGCATAATCTTGTTGCACTTCAAATTCAACATTCCTAAACACCCATCAACTCCTTTCAAATAAACATAGTCCAAACAAAAGCAATACATGCACACCAGCAAAAATGATTTCAAACTTTATCCTGTATATCCAGATCAATATTGAACCTTCTATGATTAGTTCAGCTAACTCAATTACAAAAAAAGAAAAAGAAATAAAAAAAAAAAACAAAACTGTAGTCAAATCAACAAAATGTACTTAATTTCTTTAAGCCTTATATTTAGCTATATCAGATCTCACTCTTCAAAAAAAAAGTTAATTATTTCCTTGTACAAACATAAAAATGAGCAAGAACATCAAAATTAAGTTAATTAAAAAAAAAAAGGAAGAAGAAAATGGAGTGTACCTTATGAAGCGCCAGATTGTTGCAACCGTCCATGAATCAGAGAATAAAATCTCTGACCACCAAGAGATTAAATATAAATCAAATTAAACAAACAAATTATCAGATTAATAATATCAAAAAGAAGAAATATTAATAAATAAATCAATAAAGACTAATTAGTATATTTTATTCTAGTTGACGAAACTGTGAAGTGTAAACAATCGAAGGTTTTTATGGATGGACGCGCGGTAACAGTTAATTACAATTTCAATGAAACTCCAAAATCTGCCTTTATCCATTCGGACTTACCAAGGTTTCCATTTCGTCTCTATCTTCCACTCGTTTCCTCTCCATATCACAAACTTAGATTTCATCGTCTCCATGGATTGGGTTACGGAATTCGATCCTCTTTGGTTTGCTGATAATACGAGAAAAATCCGTACTTTAGTTAAAATTTTCCCACCAACCAAACACTTTTCTTTCTCCTTTCTAATTTTTACTTTCAATTTCTGTTTGTTTTGGCGGGGTCTTTCCTTTTGCATCATTGGAATATTTAGAAGGGCGGAGATCGCATCAAACGTGGGCCGTTGGATGGTCCTCCAGGTGGTCGAATGGTGATGAGAGTTGGACAATTAAGTTCGAAAATGGGACCCGCTACTGCTCTAATTTTCAAAATTCAAAAAGCCCAAAATACCCTCCAAAACAGCACGCAATCCAATCAACGCCCCAGCTCATCTCTTCTATACGCTTTTGCAGATCCAAACATGGCGTTGAACAGACCACCCCACAAAACCTTAGAACCAGCAGTCGATACTACTCGGAGCCCCGGAGAAGCTGGACCCGTGTCCGAAGAGGAAGAAGAAGAAGAAGTAGAAATAGAAGTGGAGGAGTTGGAAAAGCTGGAGTCAGAAGTGAAAGAAATGGCGATCAAGATTGTCGAATGCAGAACCACTCTTCCGGATCAGCTCAAGGCTACTTTGGCTTCAGTTCTTTCTGCCCAGCGACCCCTTCTTCCCGACATTGATTCCAGGTCGAATTTGGGACCCGGTACTGACGCTAATCCAGGTTTGCTGGTTTCTAGGGTTGTGGCTTCTAAACACTAAAATTTAAGATTTGTAATGGGCTGTTTGAGTATGATTAGTGGAAGTGTTTAATGATTCTTGAGTATGGCTTATTATGTATGAATTGAAAACATGTGGTGGAAAAGATTTGTTTTCGTTCTTGTATTAGAGTAGTGGTGGTGATGCTGATGAAATGATAATTATTGAAGATTATATCGGCAATGACATGAAAATGTCAGAACTTATTTTGAAGTAGTTGCAATTAGAACTAAGTGCTGTCTTTTATGTGTGTGCATCTAAATGTGGTGTCTTTATGTGTGTAGGTTTAGGAGAAGAGGTTAAGTCTAATAAATCAGCATTGCTAACAGAAGGGGACCAAATGATTGCTGAGAAAGTACGGTTGCTTAAAGATAAGATTTCCAGCAACATCTCTGCCATTCCTGTTGTCCTAAAGAGGATGAAAGAGTGTATGTCTAAGCTTGACAACCTTGATTCTGATAATGAAAGCATACATCCGGCTTTTAGGAAGGAAAGGACTAGCTAGGTAACTGAGCCTGGGTTCGCAATTGCTTAACTTTTTATATTTGGAGGTAGTTTTAGGAGGAACGACAAGGAGTTTTCCTATGATTGACTGATGTAGATTTGTGCAATGGATCCACACATCCAGCTGTTGAAAGGATGGGGTTCACTGAGCAAATGTCTCACTAATCCTGGATTTGGGAGTTTCCGTTGTACTGTAATTACTCAAAAGCATCAATTTTATGTGTATTATAATGTATTGATAGTATTCTGAAAGCAACGCCTGCGCCGCTTTATTTTTTTTGACTATGATGGAAAGAGATGCATTGCATCTTTCTTGCTTCTAGTGTACATTGTTGTAAAGTATTAGGATGATTGGAACTAGTCAAGCTGAATGATACTGTCTTTTTCTTTACATGAAAGGCTACACATGCTAATTCCAATCCTCTGTTTTCTAATTTTCCGTCATTGTATTTATTGTATTAAAGCTGGGCCGTCCTGTCAGATCTGAATTGCATGGAACATGTTATCAAAGGCAGATTGTTGTGACTTTCTGTAGCGAAATGGTGGGTTTAAGTGCTTTGATTAGGTAGTTTACTGTTAAAATAGGAGAAATTAGTTTGTACTTGGATATGAATGATTAATAACAAAATTTATGCTTCTCCTATATTTGCATCTCTCAATCTCTGTCTCTAAATTTTTCTTGATCCTTTCTATTTTTCCTCATTCTTTCACTTTCTTTTTCTCCCAAACACCTGTTGAAACCTGTTTGGGATACTGTGACTTCATCTTCATCCTTCATATCTTGTATCCTAGTGACAAAATTTTTTCAGTTCACTGAACTCAAATTCAATGTTACTGAGAAAATATGTGTCTATGAGTGCCTAATCTACATGGCCTTGTGCATTGTGCACTATTATCTTTTACGGAAGAGTGTATGCCGAATGGCATTATGGGTGATTGAATGGGTTGGTTCATGTTCTTGCAAACAATCACTAAAACTTGAGCTCCAAAAACTTAACCATTCAGGAACAACAAATAATACAAAGACCACGAAGTCGGGTACAAACATCGAAATTTTTTGAGATTTTCCCATCAACTGGATTACACTAGTATTAGGATTATTGATGTGTGCCAAAGCCCCATACCACAAGGGCATGGAAAAATTAAAAGCTTAATTATCATTATGCGCTTGTATGTTCTGCTGCTGAACTTTCTGAAGACCAAAATAAATATGCACTCCGCCAATGTTGAAAATATATCAACTTGTTTGATTCCCTATTTTCCGTTTATAAATACATTGAATGTCATTCCCATAGGGTATTGACTAAAATGACTAATGTACATACAGAAGTTTAGCACAACCTCTGAGCATCTTCCAACAATGTATTGGATTGGATGATCAATAAATAATTTAAGTGCTGATAAATCATAATGCTAGACATTTACAGCTGATTACATCATCCTCAGAATTCAATCTAGGTATGGAAGAACTGACCATTACCCCTTCCATATTTCCGGTTTTGTTTATATCAAACACCACAGTGCTAAGTCCCTTCCCTACGATGAATATCGTGTTCCCAGTTGCTACAAGCTGACAAGGTGGCCTTGTAAGCAATGCTGATAGCCTTCCAACTGCCACCCAATCCCTTTTATCATTCTGCCACATCATCAACCTGGTTCCTGAACTCTGATCCAACACATAGAGGGTACCACCCACGACAACGGCTGGCCCCTGCCAACCTGACACCATATCAGCATCTGCATGCTGCCATGTGCCATTTGAAGGTTCATAAAGAACAGCATATACATGAGAAGATACAGAAGAAGCACCGCAACGAATATAAATCTTTCCATCCAATACTATGGAATCTTCAACATCAGGAATGACATTAGAATCCAAATGTGATTCCCAGATGTCCTTTTGAGGATCGAAAGTGTCCCAAGAATGTGGATCACTATGTCTTGAACCTAACCCACCAATGGCATAGATTTTCCCATTCAAAACTTCACAAGCAAAATAGCACCTGAATGAAGTGTTGACATTAATCAAATTGTTATAAGGTGAAGAACAATGAAAGCAGAAAAATAGAAAAAGGATCTCTAATCCAGTGGCCTATATCATGTGAATGTACAACCTAGAAACTTAGGGAGGCATATTCCATTAGCAGATAAGGAAATAAGAAATTTTTTTGAAGTTTCGTACAGGGGGAAAAAAATGCGAGAGACTAAAAAGGCAATCTTTTTTTTTTTTTTTTCCAGTGTGACTACAAAGTGAATGCAGAACCAAATTGCAGCAGTCTATCATGATTGATAACACAGAATAAAACATAAAAATGATTACGTCCTCAAAACAATGGGACACAGAATCAATTACCTGAACTTGCAATGCATAAAAATGAAAATCACTGAAGCAAACAAAAGTTGCTCAACAAGCAATGTGCACATATTGTTAGCACTATAAAGACAGATAACCATACAAAGAGAGACAAGGGAATAAGATCAGTACCGTGCAGTAGACAAAGAAGCAGCTGCGTTCCATGAGTTACTAGAAACATCGTAGCAGTAAGCTTCATCAGTAGCATCTTCTGACCAACCACAGCCACCTAACAGATAAAGCTTCTTCCCTAGTGCTTCAAAACCGATTCCTTTTCTCTTCAAACAGCGAGGTGGAAGCCCTTGAATGAGCTTCCAACATCTTCTTGATGAATCAGGGTCCAATACATAACAACATATCTGCTCAAACTTGTCACGACACAAAGCATATATCCAAGTCTCACTTAACTTGTGCTTTCTACGATAAGCATACCATTCTTCACTGCACACCAAGTCCCTCCATTTCCTGCAAACACACTTGAGCACTGAATGGTATTTCCGAGGCACTCTTGCCAAGCAGAAAAGAGCAATGTCATCTGGAAGCCCACATATCAGCTGTGCTTGACTCTCTTCTGCTTGACTGCTTCTCCCAGAGCCACCTTTCATATGCTCCACCTGAATCCCACTGGCAAATTAAGCCCTGAAACATATATATATATATAATAAAAAAAGTAAATCTTGCCCCTTTTTTCAATATCACATTCTTACAACTCAGCTACAATGATTACTGGTTTGAAGCTCCAAACTCTCTTAAACCCGGTATTTTAAATGTTAATTTCTACATTACGCATATTTCTTTAATTCAGAAATAGAACAGACTTCATTCTCTGCCCAAAATGATGAAAGCCTAACTGTCTTTTTGCAGATCTAATAAACAGATCCGCAATGTAACTGAACTACAGGTTACTAAATCATTATATCCACATAACGCTTGAATTTCAATAGCGATGAGGCCAAAAAGTTAATAATGGAATGATACCCTAATTGCATTTCAAGCATGCATAGATACTTATATATTATATATCCCGAAGCAAAATTCAGAGATTTTTAAGTTGAAATCCCTAAATTTCAAGACATAACACGAAAAGACTAGAAATCTAGCAATGTGTAATCAATCATAATAATATTGAAAACAAAAGAGTAAAGGAAACTGACCTGTGAAATTTTGATCGCAGTTGTCGGCCTTTGTATATGCTTGGCCTAGAAACTCGATTACTCAGAAGCAAACATTTATATGGCCATGGAGGAAATAAGAAATGTGTGAGATTTGGGAATAAATATAATAATTAGTGAGAAAAAAACGACTGAGCAGCAATAATTTGCATACTTACGACATGTCGATTTTTCTGATAGAACTCCACCTGTGTAAAATTGAAGGAAAAACTTGAGACGACGGGATACTTTAGTCATGTCGTTTTATTGCATGACGGTGACGTCTCTCTATATTATCCATAACCAAACAAGTGCTGGAGCTGATGATTGTAAAATCGCCGAACGGCTTGTGAAAATGACTAAAATGGCCCACTGGCTCAGTAGCCAACGACATAATTTGTCTTCTCAATTATTTGAGATTAGTTATTTTGATAGAACAAATTTGATTTTAACTAATTTAACTCTTTAAATTTTATTTATAAGCTATTAAACTATTATAATTTAATTTACAACTAAATAAAAAATTAACTTATGTTGGAAATAGTTCATAGGTTGATTTTTGTTTCTAAAGTGACACTATTTGATTTTTGATTTTGATGTTCTTGCTGTAAAAGAACTCCAAAATAGATGAACTGGATGCTTGAATCTAATTTGGATGATGTTTAGAGATAAGATCTGTAGGTTTTTTTTTTTTTTTTAATTTGTATTTAGGATTCATTTTTGAGTTTGCCTTTTTGAAAATTTAGAATTGATTTTGAGTTTACTTTTAAAATTTTAGGACTGACTGATAAATACTATTTTTGCCATTATTGCTGTAGTATTCTTGATTCGGTACTGTAAAAAAGAGAGAGCTGAGAATATTCTCGTGCAATTAGGAGAAAAAATTTAAAAATGCACACGTGAACTTATATTTTTTTTTTAGCACGTGTTAAATTGATCAAAATTTAAAAAAAGAAATGAGACGTTAAAATGATCGATTGCAAATAATTAAGAGAACTTATACATTTGATCCAAGCTGAGTCATTCATCAATCCTGTCACATTAAATATGTGAATATTAATTAACTTTATCATTAAAAAACCAAAAAAAAATTATAAAATGATTCTAGAATATATAATATTTTACACTAAGCAAGTAATATATATTTCATTGTTTTATATATATTATCCATCGAATAATTTAATATAATACAGTAAAATAGTAAAATATTTTTGATATATATATATTTATATAATGAAACAAAGCCATATTAAATAGACCCTACAATGAATGAAATTGAAATGGAACATTTACTGACTTCATATCTTTAATTCTATTTTCATTACTATAAAAGTTTCTCTTTCATTTTGCTCCGGATAGACTTCACTGTAGGCTAATTGTTTTGCTCGCTGAATCTTCAGGAAGTGGGTGCAAATTTTTGCAGAAACGAGTACAGATGGTTCAAACAAGAGAATAAAAGTGCAAAACACAAAGTGCTAGAATCAAACTTCTGTTAAACAACGAGAAAACCCTTAAAAGCTATAAGCTACAAGACATTTTGTGGCAGATGAAACACAATATTATTGGCATGACGAATACATATTGTCCGAACGGCTGCGTCTATTCAAACATATATAAAAGAAAGAGCATACTTTCTCTAATCTCGATTTTGTGACAATACTTTCACCGGGACTTTCCAGCAACGAGATCCTGGGTGGAGGGCAGAGCATTGCCCATTCACAGCTTCGAGGCCATGGCTGGATTTGGTGGTAAAGCCTTCCTAAGAAGACCCTCTTGAGTCAATGATACGACATGCTGCCCATCAATAAACGAGTACTTCAATTCATTAAGGAGATGACAGCATTTCTGCTTGCAACAAGTAAACACATGTGATCAAGTCATGTACCTCTCCCTTTCTATTGAACATTTGGCCAGATACAAAACCACGTGCATGGGAAGCAGTAGGACTTGTTATCTGTGACATTGGAAACGTGAACGCTGACCTAAACTCGAACATTATAAGTACTATACAACAGTTAAGTCTTACCACAAATAATATCCAGTCATCAGCCCTCAAAGGTCGGTGGAACCACATCCTGACATAAAGGGGGGGAAATGCAGCCCCACAAGAAAAAGGTTCAGCTATAGTCACCAGGGAAAAGAAGCACTCCTTAAGTAACTCTTAGCTCTATCATGTAATAGTGATACAGGTTTAAGACAGTTACATGTTTGTCAAAGACAAACATTCCAAACATCAAAATGGTAACAGCATGGTTCACAAGAGCAATGCCAATCTGAGATCAATTTTGATTTAAAAAAAAAAAAATCATGCATGCCTAGCTAGCTACTGATCTCTACTTTGCATTTCTAAGTATTCGAAGAATCAAAAGATTAATTAATGACCAGGCTAACTAGATACCATGCATCTTAAGAAACAGCTAGTCATTTAAATTGGTTATGCTCGATGGATTAATTAATCCAAATGGAGAATTGTACAACTTCATCTATCTTATTAAGCCAATGGACCCAAATAATCCGGCTCAAATAATATATTCGCTATGCAATGAAATCAAATATAAAAAAATTATACATTCAGAAAGATGCAGATACTTACGAGTGGTCTAGACTAACATTTGCTGTCTTCAAATCCTTTGTTCGGTGGGGATTCATACTAACTTGAAGAAAAATAAGATCTGAAGTATATGCTGCTACACATCTGTGAAGAACATTTGATAATGCTGAAAGTTTACAAACGATAAAAAAAAAATCGCACCATGTCAATCACATTATAACAAGTGATCATACAGTGGCCCAGTCTAGCTTAGTGGTGCATAACATCCTAGAAAATAAAACACAGCTTCTTGAATAAGCTTCTTTCTTCCAACTTTTGGCCAAGTGTCATTTTAGTGTCCAGGAGTTCATTCATAGAGGTTTGAACAAAGTGCCAAAATCCCTCTCAGTTGTGACATGAGGTTATTTGTTTTAGTGGTCATTTAATTATGATTCAAATTCTATTAGTCATAAAAGAAATAATTTATTATAGTTATTCAACTTCTATTATTATTGTCAAGTTAAAGAAGCTAATTTTGGCCAAGTTTATAATTTGACAACTTTTTAAAGTAAGAAACAACTTTTTTTTGAAAAATTCTTGTTTAACTATAAACAAAATAATAAATTCTCATAAGTTTTTAGCTAAGATTTAATAGAAATTAGATAACCAAATTTGATTGCAATATTAATAAAATGTGAATGACCACAATGGTGAAAATATTGTGACTATAATAGAATTTGGTTCATAATTGAGTGACTATTCATATAAATTACCCTTTAGACATCACTGCTGTGATACCGTTATTCTTATGAGCTTTCTTTCCTTCAATGATTACTGCAGTTTTTTTACTTAAACCAACTCTAACGCAGACACATGCACGCTTGTGCCTGCTATCACACGCATAAAAGGAATCATGAGCCACTGAGGAATTTAACAAGCCAAATAGTGCATTGGTAACTTAATTGGAAACACAGAAACAGGAAGCCCAGAAATAAGTTATTTTTAAAAGAAGAAAGTTGGTTAGAACAGATTTACACAGCCAACCCAAAATAGTTTGTGATCAGCTTTTAATCAAGTTGGTTTGGGTTTTAAAGACGTCTTACCTATGCAAAGCCTGGTCATCTGAAAGTTTTCCTCTTGCTCTGAACCAGTACCTCAAGCTGTAATAAAATAGATATAATGAGCTTGTTAAATTCCTCAGTGGCTCATGATTCCAGAGGTCATAATAAGGGTTCATATGACCATTAGAATCATTATGCACAGTGCTACCAAAGATAAGATTATGCATTACAATAAACTAATCCTACCTTGGAGGAGATTTTGTCTGATTAGTGTTATTATTTGGCTCACAAAACCTTATCTCTATGGGCCAAGGGACAAAATCTTTTGAGGCCACTTTGTTCCTATAGCTCCTGAAACAGCAAATGTTCAACCGTAATTCAAATGAAAATTATAAACGTAAGTATCTACTAAAATTAAAAGAAAAACCTTGTTACATGCAACTGATTTTCAACTCCACACCAAAAAAAAAAGAAAGGTGGTTCTATTTCCACAGCCAAAATGGTTGTGGCGATAGTCCATTCGATGCTTCTAAATTCATAAAAGGTACCCCCATTCCCTCATTCCACCTACCACACTAGCTGCCTCTCTCTCTCTCATTCATTAGGCTAAAAAGTCAATATTGTAATGATTGTAACACAAGGTTCAATTAGGCTCTTTGACTTCCAGAAGTCATGATGCTAACACCCTAATCTCTTGATATCGATTTGTCTCAATTTGGTTCTCCTTCTGTGATAGGCAGCAGATGAGGGATGAGCATCACAGAAAATTGGAAAATGCCAATTGTTTGTGATTGGGTTCATCTAAATTATAGTTTCTTGCTTTTAAATTTTTTATTCATGTATGTAGTATGTTCACCACTACCATCAATAATCGAACCAAATAAATTCAGCTCTTTCATCTACAGACAATGAATTTCAGGCTTAAAAACTTGAATCTTGTTTGCTTATGAAAAGTTCTTTTGTTTTTTTTTCCTTTTAGGGAAGGGAGCAATAACCAATAATACTTTTCTCCTCAAAAGATTTTTAATGAGATTAAACTTGAATCTGGAAAATTAAGCTAATTCACCCTTCTATGCTGTCTCAATCAAACTTCTTTGAGGTATAGAAACTAATGCTGCGTTTGAAATGCTACACATCTAGACACGTGGACACTGGAATTACGTTTAAACACATCGCTTTTGAGACTATAAAAAACGGAACATAAAATGTGTTTCTCTGTGCAACGCATCAAAGGACTTGAAGGCAAAAGCAGGAAGAATTTAATTGTATTTCAAGTTATCATACCGTGGAAGGCGAGGATCTGTTAGACGTTTCTCACGCAGCTCCTCCATTGACAGAAGCTGCGATAGATATAAATTCAATATCCATAGCAGCAATTGACTTGGAATACATAAAGAGATGTAAACACTGTTCATTTACCGTCTCTGGCTCTGGAACATTTGGCATTATTGCTTCTTGGTGGTCAAAACCCTGTTGTTCCTTCTGCAAAATGGACATAAGCACAGGGATTCCAGAGTTGTTGCAAGCAAATCATATATGGCCACCATGTCAGGACATAGTTGAAGAGAACATTATCAGGTTTACTTCCCAAAAAAAAAAAGAAAGCCACTGAGCCAGCTAATTGATGTTACATTAATAGTTAAACGACACAGAGTAATTCCTAGAAAATCTAATTTTCCAGATCCTACAGATAAAGACGGCTATTATGATTCACACAAGTTGAAGAATTTGAACAAACAAATCATGGCAGGATAACAATATCTCCTAGTTAGACAAGGAGCATTAGCATCAAATGTTATATGGCCAACAAACCACATGGCATTAGAACTAGATGGACTTCATATTAATAGATAAAAATTTGGTTTGGTTGAGACTAAAGGCTTAATATGCTAAACCAATTATGACAAATGAAGATTCTCCCACTTTATGGTAAGTTCCTCCAAAGCAATGGCAGGATAAAAGTCATGTGATATTAAAAACAAAAGTTCTGGGAAATGTTTCTTAGAGGGTCAATTATATGCAAAAGAATGTAACACTGCTATGGTTCTAAATCACGATCATGTGTGTAACGGTAATCGGACTGTCGCAGCTGTGACATAATGATAATAGTAAACCGCTACGTGATTTTTACGCAAAAAAATGCAAATTGTTATAAACTAAAAAATATTGACACAATTCACTAAAACTAAAAATTAAAACTAACTGATAAGCATAAAACACCAACAATAGAAATACAACATTTATAATTTTTGTCCAAAATCAATAATCAACTTAAATAAGTAATATCTATGGACATTGCAGCCTCAAGAATTCATTTTCGTAAGTAAAGAGAAGCAGGATGTTAGAGTTGTGGATCTTAATCTGGTCTAGCCTGAATTGGCAATATGCAGAGTTAGTACAGTGGTCTCGCTGGCCAGTTAGAGAGAAGGGGTCAAGGGGGCAGTGCCCTTTGCAGAGGCTTGGGAGTGCAGCTCCCGAAACCTAGTCAATAGGCAAGCTACTAGTACAAAGAAATGGTAGAGAAGATGAAGAATGTCAATACAATGAAAAGGAAAAATTAACAGTAAAGGAAAAAAGCTTTTCTTGGAAGGCAGTAAAGGAGAAAGAAATGAAAGGGAAGAAGAATGTAAGAATACGATGACAACGAAAAAGAGCTTTTCAGAAGGCAGTAAACAAAAGAGAACAAAGGTATGACAAACCTGAGAAAAAAAAAAATCCTGCACTTTAATTAAAGTAACAACCATTACAATAAAATTAATAACTGTTACAAGCTACAAATGTTTTTTGACCATTATTTAACGTGAATTAAGTTCACGGTAGGCTGCAAATCGATAATATAACAGCTGTTATGTTCTGCAAAGGCTGTTATTTAAAACTATGAACAATGCATCACCTGGAATGAAGTGATCAGCGTGAACACAACATTCCCTTTTTGTATTGCATTCACTCTTCGGGTGGCAAAGCTTTTTCCATCACGTACACGGTGCACTTCATATAAAATTGGCACTGCAAGGGCACATTTTCTTTTTTGGTCAGCCTGCAAAAGCATACTTACATGTATACCATTTACAATATCACTTTACTATGCTCCATAAATGGCATTCCAAGCCCAAATATAAAGTTTAATGATCATGAGGCATTTATATTGCAGATTCAGTGATAAATCCAAACCAAGACCGTATGTTGTTCAAACAGCAAGACATCCATACACATTGAAGATGCATCAGATTGACCACGGTAAAGTTGGTTAATTGCTCTTTCAGTTAACATCCTTCCAAGCGAAAGAAAAAAAACTCACCCAACCACCCCCCCCAACATAAAAAAAGAAGAGCTGATGCGTGAGGACTATATTCCTTTCCTCAAATAATCTATTATAATGGAAAGGCATAGCTCAAGTAACAATAATGGAGGTATCACAGAACTCAAAATAGTGAGTGTATGGTCTTTGAGCATATATTAAACACATGAATTGTGAAGTTTGATAAAGGTAACGCTTAAGATAAAGGTAACGTCTAAGTAATAATAGTATAGGTTAGATATTGTAATGAAATATGATCCACAGCTGTTCAACATGTGCAAGGTTATTTGTAATGTATATACTCACTGTTGAAATCTCCAACAAGAAGAAAATAGGCGTGCAAGCTATGAACAGTTTTAAGGCAATCAACAGTTTTTGATGCTGCAGCCAAAGCCTGCTCACATAATCAGTGTAAAGAAGTGAAAACTTAGCTATTTTCTATTGCCTGTTAGAAACTGAATGTTAGACATGTCATTCAAAGATGGAGAAAAATAAAACTGTCCAAGCGATTACTCAAAAAGAAGGAAAAACCAAGTCTATATAAAACCCACATTAAAATGATTCAAAGAAATGCACACACCAGAAAAAATGGTGGAACCTAAAAGAGGAGAGACAAGAAGCTTTTGCACATAAACTCTCGAAGCAGGAGCTTTGGAGCATGGATATACTACAAGAACTAGAAAATTTAGCAACAGAAAAATTTCATTGCTACTTAGCAACGTAATTGAGATGGAACAGAACCAGAATGGCACTAATAAACACTTGAAGTAATTAGAGATATATAAGTTATGAAAATTAGCTATGGAAAACTGTGCAGAATGGAAAATACAGAACCATAGAGCCCACCCCAACTAGCTTGGAACTAAGGCGTAGCTGAGTTGACAGTGTAATTGTATAATGAACATATATTTTTACAGCTCATTTTTATACTCAAATTAAGTAAAATCGGATTAAAAGAGAAAAGGAATCAAAGTACATGATTTTCCTCCAATGCAAAGTAAAATAAGAAAAATTAAGGCCACTCTAAAAACAAAAGGTCTGTCCAACTTCACCCTATTGCCGCACAATGGAGATGTTGAGAAAAATTCAAAAAGAAAATAAAATATGTTAAAATCCTGATTTGAAGTCCAAAAAGCCATTTTCAGACATACAATCAAAAAACCAAGAGGCTTTTTGCAGTTTTTATCCACATCATGACGGCATTAGGAAGCATCACTACACCATAATTCTCCGAAAAGAAAATCAAATATAACATGTCATGGCATTCCAAGAAGCATATTTAGGACAGAAGGACATAGAAAAATTTGCAGCTATAAGGAATGGGCATGGTCTGGTCCAAATTGGTGATTTTCACTTGGACAGGACCAAATACCAGTTCTTTTGAAAATCAAAGCAACTGGAACCAAAACACAATTGTACCAGTTATTGGTACAATTTTTTGGTTCTGTTCAATTTCTCCGAGAATCATGTCCATCACTAGCACCTATATGCATGACAGCATATTAGATGAAATCATTCTTCCAGAGTGTACAAAGAGTCTTCACACGTCAAAACTTTTTGGCTTTGTTCACCATGCAACAACACTAAATCATACTGCTGAAGAGGAGGGAGAATGGAAGGTTTAGACCTGACCAACAAACTGTCCTCCAAAGACTTTTCCGAATTTTGGGGCATCTGGCAAGGTGATTCCTTGGAAAATATTCACCTTCAAAACAAAAATAACGAATCTTAGTAGAAACCAAAATACAAATTCTCCCTTGGCATATCTCATAAAACACTAGTAAGAGAATATTCAATAGCATAATTATTCTAGCGCAAACAATCATATGCCTATAACACAGGATTAGAAAAACAACTTGATCAGTGTGTCACCATATGTTGGATCATTGCAGAAGAGAAATTAAAAACAAGAGAAAAGGTACATTCAGAATAATGCTTTTTGGTTTTCCACGACTTTAAATCAACTTGCAATTGTTTTATTTGTTCTTATTTTGGTTAAATTAGGGCATCAAACTTTGATTAGATTCAAACATTTTTCTGAAAAGCTTGGTTCGATGATGTGCATCAGAAATTTTCAACTTGATATCATAAAAGGACAACATATTGAAACAAACAAAACATAATATGAACTTGTTGAGGAATAGCAGTAAATAGGATAGAAGGAAAAAGAAAAAAAAGGTTCCACCCAGGATGTGTGAATCATTATATAAATTAATAATGCTCCATAGCATCATTATCTTTGCAGCACAATAAATATTAGTGCTCGGATATGCCACAACATATATGGCTTATCAGCTATATATACCTAATTCAAAAGTACTTGGGTGCAGCAAGCAGAATCAGACATGTAAAAATCCAAATAGCTTATACTAGTCAGCAAAAACAATCCACATACAAATCGTCCACTAACAAAACAAGCTGGGGGAGAAAAAGAGAAAACAACAAAAGCAAACACATACTTCTATTGGCTCCAAATGCAATATACTCTCGACAAGGGAGCATGAGTCTGGAGTCTTATCAGCGCTCCACATTGATTTTGGCCGGAGTAAAGCACAATGTTCATGGGGCAGAATTAAGCAGGTCAGCTGTCACGAACATACAACAAATGAATTCCTCGTGTCAGTTGAAGCAGTTTGCACAGTACACCAAAAAAAAACATGTAACTAAAAAGGAAGGAAGAAGACATAAATTTATAGCAACCTTGGTCAGAGCAATAACATTTGCGTGCTGAATAGAAGTGGGGACACCTGCAAGAAGGCAATTTCATATCATTGTTCCTACGCCCTAGCCAATTGATTTCATTTTCCATTATTGAAACGGACAGAATCAGTTTTGTCTTTTTTTTCCTCACCATCACCAAAGTAATCGTAGCGTTTCAATTGAAACTCATGGCTGCGTTCCTCAACGTTAACAGAACCAGACACCTCAGCCTGCCCATAAATAAAGGATCAAATATCAAACGGCACCGTATGAAGCAAAATAAATAACATACAACCAAACCACCAACCTACCTCTCCTTCCCAGATGAAGAAAATTCCTGGCGTAGCCTCTCCTTCGCGAATAACATAGTCTCCTTTCTCTGCCACTCAAAATATGAGATCCGAATTCAACTTGACTCTGTGTAAAATAACTATATATAGATGAATATTGGCGAAATACCGAATTCTTCATAAGAAACGAGATGAGCAATTTTCTTCAGGGACGAGCTTGGCAGCCTCTGAAGCAAAGGAACTCCTCCTAGAAACTCGATCACTGCAAAATCAAATATCAAATCAATATCTTCTTCTTCTTCTTTTTCAGTAGCAACTGCTACATGCACTTTTGCTTTTGTAAAATCACCTGATTCTTCGTCCATGGAATGGGTAGAATTGCGAAACATATTGCAATCGATAAAGCTAGGAATTGAAGAGTGGACTGGATGGAGTTACTGTAAATAGTTGAATGCCCAAAATGTTTTGATTTTGGCAGGGGATCTGGTGATGCGAAGCGTATGGTATGAGTCGGAAGCCAACTACAATGACTTAATAATTTTAGAGAGGGACCGTTGGGATTTAGCGTAATTATAAGCATGGTACAACGAAATTGACGGCAGATTGAATTTTTGCATCTCGTTTTTCACAAATCTATTATTATTATTATTTGGGGGGTGGTGGGTAGTGTTTACATTACAATGACAAAGGAAGGACGGGGAACCCATGCCCGCGTGCTATATCTATTCGATGTTTCAGATGGGCGTAGGCAGTGACGATGCTAGAGCTGAGCACTAATCCATTTTAACTCAAAAATTTAATTGATTTAATAATAAATTTAGATTTAGATTTAATTTAATTTAATTTTTTAATCATATAAATTAATTTTTAATTTGATTATTTTGAAATAATAACCAAATTAATTGAAATAATTAATTATATAGTTTATTTATTTTTTTAAAAGCATGTAATTTATAATTTTTAGTAAATTTCTATAATGATAATTTTGATCAATAATTTGTAGATTATTTGTTTTAAATCAATAATAACTTGATTATAATCAATAATTTCTAATTTCAATTACATTCGGTTTACGTTTTAATTTAGTTCAATTCTTATTTGATTAGACCGCTCGCTTTGCTGCATTTAACTGGAGAAACTTGAGCATAAAATAGTGTTAAAAGTCTTCGGTGAGGTTGAGTTAAAAGACCTATAGTTCATTGTCATGACTCCTTCCATTTGCAGCCTCCTATGTTCATCAGTTAATCGAAGTCGGAATTAAAGCTATACAACCATATAATATTTGCTTAACCTCTTAATAGGAGATAATTCAAAGGTCCACCGGTATAAAATTCCTCGAGTATCATTACTCTTCACGATTGAAAGAAAAATAATGTTGCTTTCAATCATTACCTACAGCAACCTCTAAAATCTCTAATTTCCAATCACCTTCCCTCACCCATCCCACCAGGGGCCACCAAACCCTTACTGATTAGGCGCACAAAAGCAGGCTAGAAAAACATTGTCAAATTCCTAGCAATCAGTGCCATAGTATTATTGACTTCCGACTTATCCAGACAAAAACTCCATGCCTCGTACACGGGTATCTCAATCCTTTATCAAACTTTCCCAAACATAGCGGTGAACCTAATGGCGATTAATAACATATTATACGGGACAACGGTGATTAAGAGGATATTTGTTGTTTCCTTTCAGCCAAGAAGTAAATATAGCAAGTATTTACTTGTCAAACGCTCAATTTAAATGTAACCAATGCTCAGAAATCCTTTGAATTCTATAATAATCAGATTCAAAATAAACCAAATCACTTGCAGTCAAAAGGATTTCTTTCATCACAGCAGAAAAGCTAATCTACTTTACACTTTATTTTAGGTACAATTGACTGCTCATCAGTTGGGCTGCCGACAGTTATTAAAACAAAATAAAAATACAAGAGGAAGCAAAAGAGGGAGGTAAACGAGGAATTGGCAGGTTATTGTTATTGGTCACTGGAGCCAGCATCAGCTTCCTACTCAAGAGGGACCAATGGCCCAGTTCATAAATATAGTCAGAGGTATTTGCGCCACATTATATAAGATATCAAATCATGAAAGATTAGGAAATGATGCCAAAAAAAAAAAAAAAAAAACTTAAGTAAAGTTGCTAGTTTAATTTAACTCTGGGCAAGTTTTGGTTTAGATTACAAATGAATCAAAGTTCTCTAGCAAAAATGATAACTGGAACCACCAAATAAACATACTATAAGCTGCATTAAAACTCCAAGAATGATCAGGCATCAGGGTGTAGCACTCATTTCTTTTTCTCTCCAGCACCACCAGCTCTGAACATTGAACAAAGACCACAATAGCATGTTACAACTAACAAAGGCCCAATGTAAATATTTTTTTGGGAAAAAAAAAAAAAGTAAACACAAACAGTGAATCTGAACGGAAAATCAAATATAAGAAATAACACAGCCAATTACCTCATCTTCCGAAGAGAAGAAGACATCTCCCAACCTCCCTGATGAGGCTCCTGACAAAACTGACCCTCTTGCTAGTTCTCTAAAAGACAAAAAAAAAAATGGAAATAACTTGAATAGGTTACACAAAAAGCACGTGAGTATGTTTATAACTCTTAAAAGTCCAAATAAAAAGATTAAGGCAACAGAAAGACAAGAAAAGGAATATGCATTATGTAAAGTTAAAAAACAAGTAGAAAACAACGCTTAAATTGTCACCAAATGAACAGAAAACTTCGTGTATACGATACAGTAAACTAACTCACCCCCTTTCTGTCAGAAGGACGTGCAGCCAAATCCTTCTTTTCCACTATATGACCTTTATTTAGACCCACAAAAAGGCCTGTCTTTGGTGGTGCCATCATCTAAACATACCAACCACAAGAACAAGATATCAGTCTGGAAGAATCAATAAAAATTCCCATATAAAATTATTAATTGAATTGACATTAACAAAATAAAAAATCTAATGCTACTGGAATTAACTAGAGGGTTAAGGACTCATATAAACAAAACGTTTTGAAGTGCAGTTACAGCATCTGAAGTATAAAAAATGCTACAGAGAGCACATATGTACAAATTACTAATCAAAAGTCTTAAGAGTGTTTTATAAAGAACGAAAATCACAAGGCCATTAAGGGTTTCTTCACCATACCCCACTTATTTGTGAAACTTTTTATGCCATGTATAGCAAAAACTAATGAGGCCCAAGGTAAACACCATGCACAAATGAGTTATATGCACTTATTAGCCTACAAAAATGATTATGTAATATGAAGTACAACATCCAACATGATGACCTTTAACATACTTGATCGACTAAAAGGGATCCATCACAGGGTAAGTCTTGGTTTATGTAGTTGTAAAAAGCCATGTAAAATTAGAAATAACAGCTTCTTGGAATTAAAATAGTAAGTTATATGTAATGAGAACATGTAGCATTAAATACATAAACTAATACAATCCCACTATTATGATGAGTCACATTGAATAGACCAACTGCGCTACAAATCAGCTCAAGTTTTCTGTTACATTTTATTTACCCACGTCTTGCAAGGCCAAAAATTCTTGCAAACACGTACCCAGCCACTCATAGCATTGCAAGCGATCAACCTTACATTCAATCCATCAAAAATCAAAAATTGCAATCAAAAGCAAAAGGAAACACACACTAAGAGGTTGCTACCTGAATCCTACATTAGTAATGTTTCCCTCAAATCGAGTCCCAAGCGCATTTCCCTTATTGAGTAAGGCAAAAGAGAAAACAAGTGCAGATGTAAAAGTTCACAGCTCAAAGTGAAACTTTTGTGTCTGCAGATCGTAATGCATTCACACATACTACGATCATTTGAATCAAATTGTCACCATTAATACCAGCTACACAATTTATACATCAGACATGTAAAATTACTAAACTTAAGAGACAGGTTCGACTATAGTCAGCTAACTGAAGTTTTACGAAACAGGGAAAGGATTTTCTAACTCAGCAAACACCTCCGCAAAAGACTTTTCGTTAATTGAAAATAGTTAACTAAAAAGAAAAATAAGAAAATACATATAAGAAAAGCATACCTAAAAAACAAATTTAAAATTAGTTATTTATCTAAATAAAATGATAAAAACTTTTAAAAAATAATTAATTTAAGAATTATTTATTTTAATTTTCATATATGTTAAATATAATACAAAACAAAAAAAAAATTTTAATTTTTATATTATTATTCATGTAATGTACGAGCTAACGAACTAAGTTATTAATTATTTATAATAATTTTATTAAATATAAAAATTATTTAAAATGATAAATAATTATAATGACATCATTATCTGAATATCTAAAAAATATACTACTAATTAAGATATCTTAATGCCATATAGTTGATGCATAAATCAGGGCATGTTTAGGGTTACTTCACCTACAAGGATTAGGGTTTTGTAGGGTTTTAAGAAATTAAGGCATATATAAACCTAAACCACAATTCTATAAAGGCGCCCCTTGGCCCCCATCTCAATTCACACTCGTATATACTAAAGAGGAAAAAGCGGGCGAGAAGGAGACAGACAGAGAGAGTTGTGCGGTAATGGCACAAGGAAGGAACTTGTTTGCGCTGTTGCCGGACGATAACGATGGAGACATTGAAGAGTTCATTGATGTGGTGATGGCGGAGGCGAAGATTATGGAGGAGGAAGAGAAAAGGCAGCGGTTAGAAGAAAAGAAAGCGGCGGAATTTGC